>JAOVVO010000029.1:0-259902 GCA_028564675.1 Onchocerca lupi | reverse complement strand
CAGTGATTTTTTTTTTTTTTTTTTTTTTTGGAAGATTTATTGCTTATCAGTTACGAAGTGATAAAAGAAAAAATTAACCTGAAGAGCTGTTCTATTATTTTAAGACATTTTGAAATTTACATATCTCTCTACTCAACAATTTAATATCTTGCTTAAAAAAAAAAAAAAAAATAATAACAATAATAATAAATATTCTTATGCGAAATCATTTCATAGCTACAACTTATTTGAATTAATTAGAAATTTTATGAATTTTTTAAAATTATCATAGAAATTATACAAAATTTCTAAGAGAAAAAAAAGAAAAGAATTTCAACTTTTAAAATTGGTATTGAACTTTTTACTACAATTTATCTCATTTTTCCTGTGAGCTTTGTTGATTACAATCTTGAATTGTATTTAATTAATTTAAGAAATTTTTCATAGAAATCAATATATTAGCCTGAAATTTGAATTTGATTGAACATTTAGTATGCACAACATTTATAGTTTGTTGTGTTAAATTGATCATTATTTCATATCTTAATTTTTATTAATTACTACTATTTCATTGTACTTTTTATTGAATAAATAATACTGAGAAAGCCTTTTTTTTCTTTCTTTTTCTCAGCGATTATGAAGCAATTTAAAAAACTTTTTTCGAACTTTATTGGCGACAGCAAAGTTACATATAGGTCGTTCTAAAGATTTTATCAGAATTTATTTTTAAAAATTTTTGTATAATCGAACAATTTTTATCATCAATTTGAATGAATTTAGGTTATAAATTCGTACAATTTTTTTCTAGTACAACAAGATTATTTACTGATTTCAGTACACTATTTGTAATTTTGATCGAAGATCATTGTCAATTAATTAAGACAATGTAGAAATAAATAAATTGTCATTTTCACTATCTTATATGGAAATATGCAGAAACTTGTCAAATTGATTTTAAAAAACTTCAAAACTATGAAAATACTAATTTTTAAATGATATTTTTGCATTTATTTGCACTTTTTTCTACTGTCGCCATATTTAGCATCAAAGCTAACTTCATTTCTTACTTCTTTTCTTTCCACTAATTTACATTCGTTGTAGTAATTTGATAATCTTTTCACTAAAAGCATTTGAAAACTTAAATTATGCTTTCAATAATCAATAAAGAATTTTCCGGAAAATTTTTTTTTCACTTAATAAAACTGTAAAAAGTCTAAATTAATATTATTACTAGCTAAATTATCGGGAAAAGATAAGCATTGTTCCATATTTGAGTAATTAATACTATCTTTTCTCGACAATTAAGTTAGTAATAATATTATTTTCGAATTTTAATATGACATGTATACGATGAGCCGATAAATCGAATTAAACAGGAGAAGTGACAATTAATGAATGATAATTAATAGGTGATAATTAGCGAGCAATAATTAATAGATGACAGATAATGGATGACAATTAGCAAGTACAAAGAAAACAGGAACAAACTAATCGAAATGACAAATATTAGGCTCAATATCGAGATTTGGAGACTGCAAGAAGGAGTGTTATCAATTTTAAGCCAAGATATTGTTCAAAATAACGAACTATTCTGCTTCAAATTATAGAAATTATCGGAAGCAGAATCGCATAAATAGATCATTATCATCAATCATCTTCAACTTTTTTTCATAATATATTTAAATTTCAGAATATTTATATCGATGCTTCAATTATTGACATTATTCTCAAGCATATTATTAAGAACTTAATTAATTTCACAATTATTCCATCAGAAAAGAATTCTATAATTCGAGCATACCAAGGTATCTCTCTCTTTGTTTTACGATTTCATGCTAAATTGGTTCTTGATTTATATTATAATGATTGCATAATCTGTGTGTTCTCTTGATTTCCGAAAATATGAGACCAAACATTGTTCAATATAATTTGCTTATTTCCGTCACTCATTGTATTGTCATAACTTTCATGAAATCATATCATTTCCTGCTTTCCCAGACATTATTTCCTACTCAAAAGTTCAATCTTAGACATAAGCAAAGTTTTCTGATTTCAAACTAACGATCTTAAATTTCTTAGTGCTTGATTTTCAAACTCTAGATTTCTTTATTAACAGACAATAAATTTTATTTTAAAGGCGAGATATTATAATATTCAACTGAATTAATTTTAACAAACAAAATGTCGAATCCTGAGTGTCTCTGAAAATTCAAAATAATAACATAGCAAAATTATGTCGACAAAATTTCGTTTAACAAAGCAAATAACAAAGCAGCAGCACGAATCACAGTATAAAATATCAATACAAATTATAGTGATCGTTAAAATAATAAAAAAACACCGGAATACATTAATTCATTGGAGCAAAAACTATAATTTTTTTAGAAGTTTGAGAAACACAACTTCGGAATACTGCAGATCACTGAAAATTGAATTCATAAAAATAAACAATGCTGTCGATATTTGCGATATTTAAATCAAAGACTGTACAAAATAAAAACTATAACAATTTTGACATATAAGGACCATCCAATTCGTATCCCATTTTCCTGAAAACAAGAAATTATAACTTTTTTCCAAAAAATGAAGAAAAAATTCTGAAAACGATTAACAGAGCACAAAAACTATCAAATTCTAATAAACCACAGCGCGAAGCAGGTGATTAAAACTTCATCAATTCCTATCAAAAAAGCAAATTTTCCACTTCTTGCAGTTATATAATCAATATTCCTTATTTTATTTTTATTTTTTAATAATCTAAAAATTTCAGAAATCTCTAAAATACTCCAGAAATAAGATTGAGAGAACTAACCGATAATAATTCCTTGTACCTACACCAGAAATAACTGCTAATTTTTTGCTATAATGTTCATTTTTGGCAATCTGTTCCGCTTCTTCCATTAGCAATTGTCCGAATCCTTGATGCTGGAATTTGGATGGATCTCGAGCCGATATTGGCACTACCGAACCATAGACATGCAGCTCACGAACGATCGATGCTCCACCCTGAATTCATTATCAAAAAATCTTTAAAAGGAAACTGCATCTAACAGTTAATTTGTTAACTATCAAGTAATTTTTGATATTTTTTAGATTAGATTTGAGAAATTAACAAAATACAGTTTTTTTTCTTTTTTTTTTTTTGATTTTAGAGAGTTAAAATTCAAACTGAACCAATTTTTACAGAATTACATAAAGAAATTATTGTTATTTGATTTTAATTCGCAGTCTATATATTTAAGCTCTTAGTGAAGAATAGAAAATGATACCTTCAACTCTGGCCGATGAACTTTGTCGGCACATTTTCGTAATCTTAACAGGCCAACCAAAATATCCTGAGAAAATAGATATTTTCAATAGGAAAAAATCCGCAAATTAAAAATACTTATAAATGCCGGAAAATGATCCGTTTTAACTTCTGGAAGGAATATTTGATTGATTTGTCGATTTCGAAAAAAAAAGAAACCTGTTCTGGATCCTCGTAAGAAAGAAATGTTTCCCATCCACCGTTAGCGACATAATCCCTACGAATTAGCTCAATTTGATAAGGACGGACTTTATTATGTATTTCCTGAAATCCTAGCATTAATTAAATATTTCATAAATAGATTTATTTCTAACGAAAATGAAAAAAGTAATGTCCATTAGGACTATTTTGTAAAAATTTTTCTATTCGCTTTCAAAATTTGCGACAGAATATAAATAATAAGGTAGGAAACAATACAATAGATGAATTTATCTGTCAGCAATTAAAGCGTATAAAATGGTAGATTTTACTCATTTCTCACTAAATCAGTTATCTAATTCACTAAATAAATCAAGTTTAGAAATTATTTCTAAAATATAATTTTAAGAATGAACAATTTATATTATGATCATTATTCCAGGCGTACTTTAAAATTCCACCTGAATTCCAACTTCACGTGTTCTAACATCCCGACATGAAGTACCAAGTTGTTTCATGCGTGCAAGAGCATGTTCACGAAGATTCCCATACTTCACTCCGCTAGTCACAAGTGGCATTGGTATATCACGTTGTACACGATAAACACGAGTCCAAGGAGGAACCAAAGCCAAAATACGGGCCGTCAAATCCACCAAAACCTTCAAAAATATCAAGCATCTAAAAGTCCATTTGAGAAAAATTTTTGAAATTACTTCGATTTCAACAAAACTCGTAATCTGGAGCATTTTTTATAAACTTTTATAGAAATTAAATAGAGAATACTGTTACTATATGCGAATAATAAAACAAAACAGTAAAACATAAAGAAATTATATCTTTATAAAGTTTTAAGCAAGGTTAATAAATGTCATGTGCTATAATATTAAATGAAATTTTTTGACATTAACCATCGTCTTTGGGTAATAAGCGTTTTGTTAGAGAAAACAACAAAAAGAATGCAAGAAGAATGGCGGTTAGTCCGTCATTACTTAGGTTAAAATCTGGAATTATTATAAGAGCAGAACCTCTGGTGGGTAACTTTTATAACGACCCGTTCTCCATAGTTCATATAAACCAGTGCCGCGAATAACCAATGTTGGATATAATTTGAGACCATCTGGTCGAAATTCTGGGTTTTCAAAAAGCTCGATGAACTGTTCCATATCTCGTTCAATCCCAACATTGGGAAGATTGGGCATCATATGTATTACCACCTTGTAACCCGTATCTTTGGCCATTTCAAAACATTCACATACTGCTTTTACCTAAAATAATCATGAGCATTTTAATCAGTTGTCGTGAAAGAGAGTTCCACTTTCTCAGTGTTTGATCTTTAACCGAGTCCATAATTTTCATTTTTTATCACAAACTTGCATTTCACATAAATAGCAGTATTTTTTATCGATAACCAAAATCGAAATCAGCTACAATAAAATGAATAAAAAGAAACAGATTCAAACTAATATCAAATTAAATTCTATGTGATTCTCTGTACTCTACCACTTTTAAGCATGTGAATTCAGACAATGCAAAATGGTGTCATTTTCAAGGAAAATAAGTGATTCTATTTCCCAATACAACCTTGCCACATGTCTTTTTTTTTCGTCGCAGCATAAAAAAATACACAATTCGGCACAATCAGTTAAAGGCATGCTATCGAAATTCTTACTATCTTCACAATTTTTTGTTACCAAATTTTCTCAAATATTTTTGGTCACTTCCGACAAATTTTCAAACGCTACTTTATGAGAATAAATTTTGCGAATACATAAAATAAAACAATAAAAGAAACATACAGTATGGCCTCTATTCGTATCTCTGGCAACATCTTCATATACTGACTGCACACCTATTTCAAGCCTTGTACAACCATAGCTCAACATTTCATCCAAATGTTTCGGTAAACAATAATCAGGTCTTGTTTCGATTGTTATACCAATACATTTCACTCGGCTTCGTTCACTGAATTCTACTGCCTGTAGATTCAAGTATATACGATTATGATAACTTCATTTAAAATAAATTATGACAACTATGATAACTTATTAGCTACAAACAAACATGAATTCATAAACGAAAAAAACCTGAATTCATTTTTAGTTCAATTTGAAAAAGGACAAGTGAAAATGTAGTAATTTTGACAATTTACTTTCCGTTTAAATGAATGCAATATCCATTAAAAACATTCAAATAAAATAAGAACCTCAGATACATTGCTACTAGTGTGGCCAGTCAATGCATCGTGAAGATTTCGAATGAAATAATCCCGATAATCATCTGGTAATGACATGAAAGTACCTCCCATTACTATGAATTCTACCTGAAAAAAACATCCAATTACAAAGCTTCTTTTCGACATCTTATTATAATCATGATAAATATCAGAAAAATCAAGAACTAGGAAATTTGTAAGGAAATGCAACAGAATTTCAGGACTAAAATAACAGAAAGTAATATATACAATGAATTCAGCATTTTCTATATAATTATCATATTTTAATCTTAGCTTCATTTATTTTACTACCTTTTTATTCCACAAAAATTTCATTTCAACTGTAAATAAGTAATATTTTCCAAGTTGACAGTTTTTCATGTCTTTTTTCTTTTTTTTTCATGTGTTGCCAAAAATCAATAGAATTTGAATTAAAACAATGGACAAACTTTATCAACATCATGTCCAAGCTGCATAAGCTGTGTTATTCGACTTCTTGTCTGTAAAAAAGGATTATAACGAGCACGGATTGCTCGCATAGAAGTCGGTTCATAACCCGTGTAGGACTGGGTACTGTATTCGAAGTCTGAATCTGGTCCACCAGGACAGTACACACAGATATTACCTGAATGTTGCAACTAATTAGTCATGGAAAATTTATAAATGTATTAAAATGATTTGAATATACTGATTTGTTTCAGGTAAATCGACTTAATATTTCTAAAAATATAAATTAAATACGCACATGCATCCATCAAAATTAGTCGCATTTAGAAAAGTTCACAGAAAAGAGTACACCTGAAGATCTTCATATTTTTTGGAAACACTAAGTCGATTTCGTTTTTTTGTGAACTTTTCTAAATATATGATTTTGCAAACATTTGTATGAAAGTTTTTTAGTTAATGATTCAGCCGAATTTTAATTCACACAGATGTAAAACCATTATATCATTCTAGAAATAGCTAGTTTAAATGGCAAAAAAAAAAAAAAAAAGAAAAAAAATTAATAATTAAATGACTTCAATGTTTCGGAAATTCACTTAACAGTTAAAAATCATTTGAATTCTAGTGTAGCCAAATATTTAATAATCAGTAATGATTTAGCTCAGTATCTTATGCTCTACCACATTCATGAAACAATTTACTTAAAGTTAAAGTGGTAAAACTGTAGAATCCAAATTTTTGAAAACTTGCCTGTAAAATTGATATGAGGACAGCGATGAGGTTTACACATGACGGCAATAATAGCAATACCACTGGCTGTTCGAATTGGCTTAGCTTTCAATTTCGGCACTAGCCAATTCTTTAAAGTATGTATGAAACATCCAACAAATTGAAGAGTAGCTTTGTCGATTACGTATCAGTAAAAAAAATTAAAATTCAACTATAAAAATGTCTAAGATCACTGACCATCAGTCAATACAAAAAGTTTGAGAATTAACTGAAGCAACTTGAAATCAAATTTGAAAATTTTTGGAAAGAGATCAAATAAGAGTTTTAGTAAAGAAGCTTTTATTCCCACTCTTCACTCATTTTTATTTTCAATATAATCCACACTTCTGCAAATCTATCTAACACTTTCCTAAGATTTATTTATTGGTGGTTGAAATTAAATATGACAAGTTTTTGAAAATCGAGAATTTATCAAAAATGGAAGTTGACAATAATTTTTGGCAAGCAATTAAAGTGAAAAATTCAAGTACATATATTAGTAGTTTTCAAATTCGATAAATTACAAAGATACAATGCATACCCTATGTTCCGTAGGTACTGCAGCGATGATATCAACTAGTTTCGGCTGATGACTTAGTGCATAATTTGATGAGACCTTGCTCTTAAGACGATTCAAATCAACGTCTTTTCCCTCTCGATGAGCTTTGATTAAATGAGCAATGATCTCATTTACTGCTTTGGCATTCTCTTCTCGAGAAATATCGTCTGTAGTCATTCTGGATTACTAAAAACTTTAGTTCAATTACTTCCTGAAGTTTAATACATCATAATTCCACAGCTAATAGAAAGTTTACAAAAAAAAACTAAGTACCGTGCAACATAACCCAACAAAAAATATCCTAAATTACTTTGATATGAAAATTTATAAAGAAACGTAAGAAAGCTTCAGAAATCGAGATATTCTAGAAAATGTGTAATTTAATTAGCACAATATGTAATATGCAAGAAGGAAGTAATTTACCAGAAAATTTATCAGAACATAAAACTTTTAAAAAGATTATTTACAAAAGTGGTCTTTATAGCCCGAAAGCATTATTGTGACAAGCATTATATACAGAGATCTATAGAGATAACTCATAACCTCCTAAGCAGTAATATTTTCGAAAATAACAAGATGTGTGAGTTTTATCACTCAAGTTTTCTCTCAAGTTCAAATCCTAAAAATCCATTACGAAAAAGTACATGTTGAAATGATAAATAAGGCATAGTAGAATAAGGCACGAGAAAACTAAAAAAAGCAAATTATTCCATGGGTACATCATAAGAAGATGGCAAAAGTTTGCTGAGGTGAGCCGGAATGAAATGCTGCAAAAAATGAATGAGACTATTAAATTCCATTGGTGATCCATTTATTAAAATGAATTCAAGAGAGCATTCCAAAGCTTTCTGTTTCACATATATTTTAAAACAAAGTGATGTTTCCTCACTGGTTTGATTGATCTGCCGTGTAACCTGAAAAATTGCTAAATACAAAAACAACTATTAAAAGATTTCAAATACGAAAAAAAATATCTTATATAAGGCGCAGGTCACAGTTAAAGAAGGCCATAGATTAAAAGAAACAGCCAAAAAGAAAGCATTGGACATGCAGTCATCTATCGGTTTATCAAGAGCTTGCGGTGATATTCGAGCAATAAATGAGGTGAAAATTAGTGTACTGAGCATCGAAATACTGAAACGTTAGCAGAAAAAACTTACCGCTTCCTCTAGAGCTATTGAATCATTTGACAGTGTGGAATATTCCCGCATTATTTGACGCCGTTTTAGTCTTCGACCCTCCCAAGTACGTCGTTTAGCTATGTAGGCACGACACAATTCATTGGAAGTATCGTCGAACCGTGGTCGCTTTTGAAATGGTTCCACAGCTGGAGAGAAAATTAAAATATTGACGAATATATAATTTACAGCGTCCATGCACTGGTCTGCTTGGCAAACTCCAACATGGATTTGCGGCGTATTATCTGCAAGCAATCATATTTAGCTTCAAATATTGAGGATATTAAATATCCAATTTGTTCAAATAAATTTTTCTTATCGAAAATAGTTCATAGGGAACATAGCATTAAAATGTCAGATAACTACATATTAAAAATTACAATTTGCTAAAATTTTGCAACTGAATCTACAAATATTTTGTTTCATCCAGTGAGATTAAAAATATAATGATACGGATTAGAAATCATTCAGTTACTGGATGAGTTAAAATGAACATATTAAATACAAGCAATGGGATCAAATAAGTCATTATAATTTAATGAAGAGCTTTGCTTAATAATATGAAAAATAACTTCCAACTTTACCAACCAATTATAGAATAAAAAAGTAAAAAGAAAAAATAAACCTGAAGATTTCGTTCCAGCATCAGTACTACATGATTCCTGTAATACAGCTAAGAATGAATCCGGTATTGTTTTCATACGCGACAGTGCAAACATCATTTGATGACGCATTGCAGCAATATATTTCTCAGAAACTAACATGGAAACATTATGCGACCATTCTAGTGGATCCTGCAACAATTCATTGGCAAATTATTTCAAATCTCACATTTCACATTTTTTGTGAAAATCTCACATTCCATTTTTTATTTAATTATTTTTTTTATTTAATCAAACTTTTTAGATAAATTAAGAAATGTTCTTGCCTGTATATTTAAATGTGCAAGTTTGAAAACGCTCTGAACGCTGCTATCTGGATACAGTTGTTGGAACTGATCGAATGAAACAGTATTACCTAGACAGGGACATAGTATGGTTTCTTTCAATTTCAATTGAACGAACCAAATAAAGAAATCCTGCAAAAAAATCACTGATACTGACTTATAACTTTAACTTTTGACGTATAAACATTGGCAAACTTTTCATACTGTTTTGAAACAATTAATTTTTACGAAAAGTATTTCGAAAAACCAACATTAATAAATATAAACAGTGATAACCTTAAATAATCTGTTAAGTGTTATACTAGATAAATCTACATGATCAACAGTAAAATCAATCCTCCATCCATTTACAATCACTTCTTTCTGAGCACGTTGAAGAGGAGGGATATAATTGTGTAGTTGCAGATACATTATGCACAATAGATTCAGTATGTAGGCATTGAAATGTGACCGCTATAAAAAGTTTTAGTTTACTGATAAATAATTATTATACAATGCCCGTACAAGAAAAAACTTTCCATCCTTAGAATGGAATATCCTCTAAAGAAAGGAAAACAAAAATAAGGCTTTTCGTTTCAAATTATTCTTTTTTATATAAATGCCAATTTTGAATTAATTTGCATTTGCAAAATTTAAATTGTAATAAAAAGCATATTAACATTTTTAAAAAATCCGCCAAAAAGATAAGGCATTACTTCAAAAAACGTGAACAAATGAAACATAGTAGTCCTAATAAAGAGAAATAGACAGAATAAAAAAAGGTTTATAAGTAAGAAACCAATTTAACAGGATCTGAAACATACCTGTCTTTCATCAACTTTCAACAGTTCATTTTTATGAGCCCAAAATCTGAAGGACACAAGAAATTTCCGAATAATTTGTGAGGAGTCACAGCATACGATATTTCTAAGCCAATTGGATTTTGCGTAGCCAAGATAATTATCTACAGATAAGTCCACGGTATGTTTCCTGAAGATGCCGTGTTTATTCTTGGAGATAAGATTTTGAAATATTTACCGAACAATTGCATATTTTTTTTAAACCAATAAATAGAAAATTATATCTTAATCATACTCAAATATCGAAACTAATGATACTTACTACATGCTCAAAAATCTGATGATTCTACGACATACCGATTAACAGTAAGTCGCACAAGCGGACAACGGGCGTCAAGGATTGGATACTGACCGCTGACAGGTGCTGTGGCACGCTTTCGTATGTCGTTCATTATTTTATTTAGCAGACGAACACGATCTTAAAACTTTTCAACTGATCAACTGAATAAAATCAAATTGCAATTGAGTTAAATTTAAGAAAATGAAAAATTATTACAATCATTAAAACAGATTTCCTGACTTCACAATAAAATTATGATAAAAATTGGCAAAGCATTTAGAACTCTTTCTTATTTGATAAGGGAAAAATGCTAATATTACACCATGAGGAATAGTTTTCATTTAGTTTTTGGTATTTCCAGAATCTGAATAATGGGAAAGTATATTATAACTAACCGGCCTCAGTAAGCCTAGCATATTCTTCAGCACAAACTTTGCGTCCTCTTAATGCAGCGATATCACATGTCAACAATACAAATTTATTCCTCGCTAAATCTCCTGCAGGATGCGCTTCCGTAAGTGGTATCTTGAAAAATAAACTTGCATCCTGAAAAATTTGATTTCGGAATTATGGCAATGTAAATTACCTGATATCTCTAATTACTTCAGTTATTTTCCATAGAAAGATAAACTGTTCGATTTTCAAATGTTTTTTATAAACAGATTTGTAGAGAATCTAAAAAAAAGGAAAAGTCATTCCATTGACCAATAATTTTTCGAAGTGAATATGGAACATACAATATCAGAACCCTTCGTACCAAGAGATGTTGATGAAGAGCCAAAAATCTCGACATGAATATCTGACGAAAAGTAATTGTTAAGTGCGGCTGCAAGCATTTGAGTACAGTTGACTCGTTCAGCAATCTAAAAAACTTTTCGCGTATTTGATTTGATTAATTAAATACGAATGATCGTATTTAAACAAAACATGCGTAATGAAAAAATTATGTTTATATTCCACATTTTGGTTTTAATCTGGATATGCATGCTTTCGGCCAATGTGATCAGAAAATATTCCATAAATTCAAATAATGTTATATATATTTAAAATTCAAGATTAAATTTTATGATCATACCTCAGCATCGTTGAGACAATAGAGCTCTAACAAAATATCCACTTGTTCAATAAATGTTGCTGATCCATTTATTTTACTAATAAGTTTATCAATATCGATTACACATATCCTTGACTTTGATTCATATTGATCGAAATTTACTTTGCGTGCTCTCACCAGCACGATTTGCTAAATAATTTCAATAATAATTTATAAGAAGCAAAAAATATATCAAAACAGAAAAGAGCTATATATATGAAGTTACACGCAATCCAGGACAAAATAAGTAGGACGATTTTTGTAAAAATTTACTTAGATCATCTAAGCTTTCAAAATAGTTCTCTGAATGCCGCTAATATCTGACTACAGTTAACGGTAGTTAAAAGAAAAACCAAACAAGAAATATCGCAGTAAAACTCACGTGGCCAATGCGAACTTTATCTTCAAAAATAGCTTTCTGGGCCGAAAATTCTTGATCAAATTCGACGATTGCACATTTGCCTTTCGTAATATTTAAATGGACTTTTTCTACTTTACCAAAACAACTGAGAGCCTCTGAAATCTGCAAAGAATTCCAATTAGCCCAGAAAAACAATTCTAAAATCAAATCTGAGTAAGTTGTGTATTAGAATGATGTTTACCAGTTCATTTTTAAAGAAAAAAAAGTTTCAAAGCTTGAAAGACGAGTTGCTTTTGCAAGCAACGATTAAACAAGCAATCGGAGGATCTTGAAAATTTCATTTAATTTTTTCACACATATTTCTTGAATACCATAAAAACAATATTAACAAAAATAGTTAAATGAAACCTCGCTTTCAGTGACGGTGATTTCGGGATCTAATCCAGAAATAAATACTGATCGGGAAGCTAGAGCGAGCAATGTATCACGCTCCGTAACCTTTTTCAGGTGACGTTTGCCACTATTATGCATATCTAGTAACGCTTCCGATGATAAATGAACTTTACACAAATCACACCAATACACCCCTGACATTTCTGAAACATATCTATTCTTAATCTTGAAAAAAAAAAAAAAAAAAACCCTTAAAACGATGAATCCAAACTATTTGACCATTTCTTATATCTTTTCTACTGGATTTAAACAGTACTCGCTTTAAGTGGTTTGAGTTTCAAATGATAAAGTTCAATTTTTCTAAGTTTTCTCAATAATTAAAAGTGTTCCATCAATCTTTTAAATAATACATAATATCCAGATAAAATGAATGACTCTCAAATTCACAACTATAATTTATAAACTGATAGGAAAAACAAATCAAAAACTTGAACTACGACAAAACTTTACTTTTATACTATGATTAGTATGAAACAAAGGAAGAAATATTTGCTTGATGAAATGTAAACAAATAATAACACCGAGAATACTGCGTAAGATTTTTCATACTGAAAATTAGCAAAATTAATGTTAATGAAGTAACAGTACCAGCTAATCTCAACATGTCTACAAATCAGCGACGATACAAACTAGCTAAAAACAAATAAAAAAAGAACAAATAAGAAGGAAAAAGTAAGAACCAAGCAATATTTTTATTAAAGTTTTGAAATCCTAGCATTCTAGCGTAATTCATATATCATATATGTTAACGGAGAATGGTTAACTACACCATGAAATGGATAACTTGTCGCCATTAGGTTTAATGGGATCAGCATAGCAAAAGCGACAGAATCATAGAATATTATTAATACAGCCATATTTATTATGAACTCAACTTCAAAGAAGAATGGTCATCTTGCTGTTCAAAAGATCAGCAAGCAAATAGCGGCTTACATATAAATGTTTAGAAACAGTAATGAATGTTCAAAAACATCTGTAGATCATGACCTACATAGCATAAAGATTTCTAGATATTCTCATAGACTATCTCATTTATTATAATCACTGAGATCAGCCCAATCACCCCGTTTTTTCTTATATTCGCAGTAATTTTCCCACTTTCTTTCCATTTCATTTTTTCCTGTTCGACGATATTCTGCTCGCTCTTTGATATATTCATCAGTGATTTTTTGACGGAACCATGGATCGTTGAACCTACAAAATCGAAAATTCTAGAAAAAATTTTAAGAAACAATATGGTCCAGAAATGTGATGCATAAAAAACGAAATTCCATATCCTTAACATATACTTGTCCTGAGATAAGGATGAACTTAGTTCATATATATGAAATAAAGTTAAATATATAAACGGCTAATATCTGCATTAGAAGTTCATATTCCGCAAAATTCGCAAACTGAATAAAACTTAATTCGCAAGTTGACATTCCTCGTATTGTTCCAATTCTTTTTGACATTTCTTTAAACCAGTAAAGTTACCTTCTTTTCTCAAACATCGCGTCAGACCTAAAAGTAATTTCTTAATTAATTTAGAAATGAATTCCCATATAAAATAATCTGTAAATGTGTAACACTATATATACAAAAATGATCTTTAGTTAACTAACTCTACAATTAAATGTTTAAAAATAACATAGAGTTCATTTCAGTTTATCTACAAAAATTTAAAAGTCATAAAGGGTAAAAGATTCAAACCTTCAAGCGGTACGCGGCACTCAACTCTTTGTATTTGTTCGTTCATGCGCTGCGGTATTAAAACATCTGCTTCCAATCGACGCAACGATCGATCATTTGGATCCCCTGAAAGCCGAACAGCATTTCCCTACATTTTATAAAATTTCGAAAATTTCAGGATGAGATATGACATTTGCATTTTTCAATCAAAACAATCATAACATTATCCGATGATTTGGATATTTTTAAAATGACGTAGCAAACATCAGTATCATTCGATGTAAATAAAAGTGACATACAAACCAACTCCATATGGTCCTCCAATGGATTGTTGCGGTAAAGAAGTTTTTCGCACCCGAAATTTTTGGCCGCTCTCAGAATCCACAAATATTTCGCCTTCTTTCAAATTATGCAAGTCATCCGTTTTGATTGGTCCATCTACAGTGCTTTCTGTTCTCATATTAAAAATGATGTCCACAACACTATAAATAGTTGTTAAACAAAAGTTTCAACAGTTTAACCGATTTTGTTAATATGAAGAGAACGAAAAAAAGATAACTGAATTGAATGACATCAATATCTTTCTATGATATGGCAACAAATATGAACATCTATCGCTCTCATTTCATCTCCAGATGTTTATACATGAATGTATTTTTCCTCTGTGACGTAATACACACAGTTTCTTTCTCAATCTTTTGCATAGGAAAACTTTTCTTCCGAAGAATATCCAGGCAGGTAATTCCGATCTTCCGGAAAGACCTACTTAATAAATTATCTGGCTTTTACTGAGTACCACATCTAAAATATCTAACCCCTTCCACCAAATCTCTCACCAGAAACACCAATAAAACAGTTGCAAAGATGACGGCCAACTATGAAATATAGGTGAGCACATTTCTTAAAACATACAAACCAATTAGCTTTTATTTTCAAAACTGGTGAATTTGCAATGTGTTGTTTGATTTAAGGCGTTGTGCGACAATAGCTGTTAAGTTCCAAGATAACATTTGACAAGGGGAATGATTAATATAACAAATGAGTTGCCGGGTGATCGTTTACTTCCTTTCTGTCTTTATTTTGGTTAGAAATCAAAAAAGAAAAGACCAAAAAGTACAATTCCTTTTAGAATTAGAACCGTCTTCCGATCTTTGCATCTCACAAACTTTTTTGGCTAATTTAATTTCCAAAGCCACAAATAAATAGTGCTATGCAATAGCTAGCCTAGAACATAACATATGCGTGAAGATGAGTTGGAAAAAGAAGAGCAAGTTTGCTCTTAACTACTTTAGTTCAGGTGATTTAAAACTCGGATTCAAAAAATTTAGATTTCTCCATATGCTGCTCCTTGAGTTTAAGGGTCATTCAATAGGGTCAGGTGAGATGGAATTTTGCATTACGGCTGAGTCAATATTATTCCATCATTATGCAGCGCCACTTGTGCTGAATAGAGCACTGAAACCATCAGAGTGTCGTAGCGATATCCTTTGGTTTGGAAATTAAGTTTGCACAGTGGATTTGGAAGTTACTCTTTGACCATTATGAGCCAAGAAAGGGGAGGGGTGATGGGCATCGTTATTTGGTGATTATGTGGTTGATTGAACCCCATCGATCATTTTTCAAAGGTCAATCACTTCCGTCATCTGTCCTTTTAACATGAACTGTTCAAGTTTTGGAATGATGCAAAATTTTAAATTCAAATTAGTAGTCTTTTTTTATTTTTCATAATTGTACTATTCATCTCATTCATTATTTCTTAGCTATTTATTTAGAAATACTTTTAATGTCAATGAATGCATGCACAACTATCGCATGTGCGAAAAACATGTTTTTTTTTTTTTTTTTTTTTTTTTTTTTTGCATTGACTTTTGCACATAACACGTGAAATATATTTAATTTGCTAGACAGATAGGGATGTAATGTTTGCTAACTTGGTGATAGGGAACACAGTGTTAGTGATTACATCATTTAAGAATGAAATATGACATTAATATTGGAAAGCTTCCAAACATAGCATAAGACTAGTTTGATTTTGTATGATTTGAGGACGAAAAAGGAAATAAATTGAAAAGTGATAGAGAAGGCAACCTGTTGACATTTCAATGTTTTGCCATTTATATGTGCATGTTGTAAATTCGGCAGATCAAGTTGTAATTTGATCAGTCATTATCAACTCGCTTTAATTAAAATTGCTAAAAGATAGTTTTCTTATGTTACCGATTAGTATCCCCATCCGACAAGTAAACATCACTTCTCTTCGAGCACTATTTATTATGATATAAATAATCCTTTTTTCATTGTTTGTTCGGAATAATTTATTAGTTAGTTTTGGAATTAATCCTTTTTTATGATTTATTCCGAATTTAATCGTCTCTTTTCGTGAAATGCTGAAATATTTAGATAATTCTCGTGATACTAACATTTTGCTCTTTTAGCAATTCAATGACAAATAGAAAGAAAAAAGGAGAGGGAGAGAAAAAAAAAAGAGATCATAGATGGTATTTTCTTCCGCCTATTTACTATTATTTATTAGTTTTTTAGTGTTCATTCGGGTGTTTAGTGTTTAAATTGTTATGACAATACAAATATATGGAAAGATTTTAAAGAACCGGAAATATAAATAGTGGTCCTGCAAAAGAAATTTAAAAAAATTTTAATGATTCTTTACAATGGATTCTTTACAATTCACAAAAGGGCTGTTTTCCCACTTCTGTCTAATCTTTAATTATTTTCAAGGTTTTCAAAATTATATTTGTATTGTTGTAATAAACTCTTTTCTCTTTCTTCTTAAACATTATTTCTCTTAATTTTTCTTCCTTGAATTTCGCGTTTTTCTATTTTAATAGTTTTTCTATTTTAATCAAAAAGACATCACGTATTTTGTTGCTTTAAACATCGGATGAGATTTTTAGGATTTCAGAGAATTCGGTGATAAGGGAATGCAGATCTGGATATGGCGTTTCTATAGCGTTTTTTATGTTGTCTGCTTTGTACCCCTGTTTGGTTTGCCACAAAAACAAGAACTGAAAGTGAGTAATTTTTTAATGAAATTTTGCGAAATATAATCACATTTATTCTTCTTTATATGTGCTGTTTTATGAATCCAATAATATTATCTTTAAAAGAAATAAATCCATTCATCTCTAGTATAATTCGCCCTATAGTCAATTTTTAACAAGATTGTTTTTACAGCAGGAAAAACTTAATTAATTTTATTAAAAAGTTTCATCTGGTATTCTGTGACATTCGGTAAAATTAACTGATACAATTTGAAAGATTGCAACAAAAAAAATTTGGTAGGAATTTCGATCGAAACTTTAAAAAAAAAACCAAATCTATTTCTGACTTTTTATTAGAAGTCAGAATTTTGATTCTGAAAATTGGCATTAAATCCATGGAAAAGCCATTTCGTTAAATATGAAGAAAAGCGAATTAGAGTTGTATAATAAATTGTACGTTAATTTAATTACAGCCATTAAGTGATACTGGTTTCATAACCACCGAAAAAAAGACGCATCTAGCTGGAATCAGAATTGAAGGATTACCGTCCGAGAACAATGGTTTCGTTGGTTATAAGTAAGTTATGTAGTATTCAGCATATTATGGTACATGTATACTAGTACTTGTGATTTTTATCTTTTTTTTATATATATATATATAAAATTTCGTTAATTACAATACAAATTACATGACTGGCCAGATGGGTAATATAAATATTATTATCTTTTAGATAAAATTTTTTAGACATTTCTTGAGCATAGTTAGATTTTATCAGAATTGTTTGTTAACTAAGTTACTAATTCGATGTACTTTGTATTTTGACAGAGGGTTTCGAAATTTAGATTGAAAATATTTTATGATTTTGCTGTTCTTCTTTCACAAATAAAGATAGTTGTTTTGTAAAAGTTCCACTTTATTTTCTTATTTGTTTCACTGAGTGCAGTGAGTATAAAAAAGATGTTTTCAGTACAACAGCATTATGGTTAGAGAAATATGAAAGTTTAATACATCGGGTTGTAACATTCATTAAAAAATCATAGTCTATATCGCTGATAGGTGCAAGTTTTTGCATTATTTTAGTTGTGTTCTGCACAAGGAGCACTTGTAGATGATCCGCATAACAATCCTGCAGAGAATTATTATGAGATTTCAAATTCAATCATTAAATCATTTAATAATCAGCATTCATGTTTTCTGTGCTGTTATGAGTCTAGTTGAATTGATGAATCATCTCATAAAGCGCAAAAAGAAGCAGTTCCTGAAAATTGTTTATATTAAAAATTTGTTGGTGGAAAAATTTAATAATCGGGAATTATTTTGTAAATGTATGACGTGGCGAATAATATGACGTTGGGTTTAAACATCATTTCACATTTTAGCTTGCTTTCAGTGGAAAGCATTGGAAAATTTTTTCGTACGACTGTATATTGAATAAAAAGAGAATATCCTTGAACAATTAAATTATTTCTAAGTCAGTTTAGAAAGACATTAAAATTAAATGGGAAATCATATGTGCAATGCGGGACGCTGAAATTAAACTAGTTTACCATGGAATAGTCGATAAGAAATGAAAAATTTTTGGGCCATTCATTTGAATAAAATTATAGGAAATAATAATTGTTTGAGATATGCACACATCGGAAATATCATTTGTTTCTTTTCACTATTATATATTTATTCATTTTAGTCCTTTTTCAATTATTAAATCACTTCGTTAATAATCTGTCTCATTACATCCAAAAAAGGAACTAGCTGCGTTAACATGATATGAGTTCAGAATGTGATTTATTTTTCGACTCCGGAATTTATTGTTGACAGTGCGCAAGAGCTATGGAGATATACTCTGGATTTTCTGTCAGCCGATAATTAGATGATTAGATACATTCTGAAATTACAGTGATAAAGAAGTATCGATAGTACAGCCGGATGTTCCTGTCCGAGTAGTATTGTTTGGTTTTGCGATGGATGATATTGCATTGGTCACTTTCACTCGAGTTTGGAATAACTGCTCAGTGTCCGATATTGAAATCACACAACCCGATTTTACTATCCAGACCGAGAAACGTGTGGTCGTTAAAGCAGCATTCCCTGAGTTTGTTCCAAATGTTTTTATTATTTGTTTTATTCTCTGCCAAAGTTACTTTGATTGGTTTTTGTTTATTTAACTAATTATTAATGCAGAGTTAGTTCTCATTGCTTTTTTAGAATTCGTTTGTTTCTTTACAGTTCGGCAGATCTCTATTATGTATGCGTTAAGCAAAAGCCAAAGGAAAATGCGCAAGGTGAAGAGATTGATCAACATTTCATAAAGGTTAATTTTCCTTATAGAATGAATTATGAGTTAAAAAAATATCTTTTTGGAAAAAGTAATTCATTCAATTGACTTGGACGATTTTTTTATTTTTACTCTTTTTTTTTTTTTTTTTTTTGGATAGCATTAATCTCGATGTTGTTAAACATAATGTGTGATAATGTATTCATGTAGAAGATACGATGACTGGTTTATCTGTTAGTATTTGATGGAATATCTGTCACATAAAATAAGTTCAGTTTTATTGGTGAATCGATAATTTTTTCATAAGTACAGTTTAGTAATTATAACAATAAAAATGATATGATACTTAATACTGAAACTTCAGATGTAAGAGAAACAGACTGTCAATGATTGAGACATCGTAATTCTAATAAAAAGCAGAACTTGTGACCATATTATTGCATAGAGATGTTTCTACATTTCCGTATCTGAAACGTTTGTTGCTTCAAAAATTTGTAACTTTAGCTACATGATTTACGAGCTACAATATCGACTGAAATACCACCACGTCAGTATTATTTGCCTATTGGTATTCAGATTGCAGTAATTTGTTGTCTCTTTGTCCTCTCTGGTTTATTCTCTGGCTTGAATCTTGGTTTGATGGCACTTACGCCACAGGAACTTATGCTCATACAAAAATCGGGTCTTTTTAACTTTATCAGAAATTTAAAGTGACTTAATATTTATCATATCTTAGCATCACATAATTTATTATCGTCGTCTAGGTGTGGTAATAAGAAAAATACTGACTTCGGATTTAAAGTTTTATTTAAATGAAAAATATGTTTTCTTGGTACTAATTTCGCTGTTTAAAATTTTGCTATGCATACAGAACAAATAATTAATTTGAAAAAATATGATTATGAATAATCTTTATGATAGAATAGCTATGGTGTAAAGAGAAAATTTTGATTGATGATTGTTTTTTCTTACATTTTTAAATGGTGATAAATTTCAGGTTCAAAGAAAGAGCGTGCATATGCAGAAGTAATATTACCTGTACGACGTTCTGGGAATTTGCTACTTTGTGCCTTACTCATAGGAAATGTTTGTGTTAATTCTGCTATTTCCATACTTTTCGATGATCTCACTAGCGGTTACGTAGCACTCATAACTTCTTCTGCTGGAATTGTCATTTTTGGCGAAATATTTCCACAAAGTCTTTGTGTCAAGTAAGAATCTATTTTCTTTTAAGATGAACTTTTTAACTTTATTTGACACATATTCAGTTTTTTATTTATTCTATGAATTATTAAAGCAGGAATTTCCTACGTCTCCAATTCTTCTCCTCATTACACTTGATATCGTGCTTGAATTATATTGTATGTCACCATGTTCTGAAGTATTAGTGTTTCCCAATAAAAACTTTATTTTATTGCTAACTTGAACGACAGGTTTATTTTATTTTATCTAAACTGTCACAATTATTACTTAAAATTATGTATTCCGACTTCTTTCATACTATTATTGATTCGGACAGTAATTTTACTTGGTTTTTAGGAAAGGGCTTGCAGTTGGTGCACGAACTATATGGATAACCCGCTTTTTTATGGTACTCACATTTCCCATTGCTTATCCGATTAGTAAAGTATTGGATGTTTTATTAGGAGATGAAGTAAGTCTTTATCTCTTGCCAGATCGCTGATCACTGCAGATTGTAATTTGTTACTTAAAATTCTGTTTTAAAGTGAAGGCAATATTTTATTATAATTTATTTTCTTTTCGTATTAGTACCAAATACTCTGCGTTAATTTCACTTCAAAATTGATCATACTTAGCGGTACATCTTATGATTTGAATTTTTTCAGTAATGCCATAGTTTGACGATTTTTAGTCAATTTTTTTAGCCATAGGCTTTAAAATTTGCTTGCATAAAGCAGCAAGTTTATTAGAACCGATTTGTTAATTTAATGGTATCAGTCAAATAATGTTTGCGTTTTTAGATATATTTATTTAGCGATATCAAATAGATCTGAATTGAAGTATATGAAAATATATGATGAATTTTTGAGTGATATTTCAGGTAATATCATACGACCGCAAACGGTTGATGGAACTCATCAAAATGTCAACACGCGATGAAGGATTAGCTGAGGAACTGAAGATTGCTGTTGGTGCGATGGAAATATCCGATAAGACAGTTAGCGATGTTATGACCAAAATTGATGTGAGCTATTATTCAGGTTATCTACTGGTTATTTTGCATAAATAAATATATATATATATATGTATATATATCAGGAGAATAGTTGATCGATGTTGTTCTAGATTTTCAGAAAAACAATATAATCTTTGTCCTTTTCACACCTTTACCTGAATGATTTTTCAAAATTTGATAAAGTGCAAAGAATTACTGATTTGTTACGAATGATTATAGTAGTAAAATGAATAAACTCAAAGTTATGCATATTTTACAAAAATTTTATTTTCTTTTATACATGCCAAAGTAGTAGGAAAAGACTTTATTTATTTATTTAATTTTCCAATCAGGATGTATTCATGCTTCCGGATACGACGGTTTTAAACACAAAGACTGTTGCTGAAATCCTACGTATGGGATACACTCGTATACCAGTTTTCTCCGGTAATAGGTATACTTTCTTTCAAATCAGATCTTTCTTTTTTTTTTGGACTGAATGTTTCGATGTACAATGCGGTCTCATCTCAATGAAGAGAGCGCAATTGTTGGTTGTCGTTTATTCTGGACTCTCTTGATTTCCTTTTCTAACTAGTTCAATCCAGTGTAAAGACTGAGCTAGTTAGAAAAAAATCAGGAGGGTCCAGAATAAACTACTAACTAATAGAGCAAAGTTTTTTTATGCAGCAGTCCAAAACTGCCATTCTTTACAGTTGCTGGATCTGTAACACTCTGAGATTCTTGATTTTATCAGTAGAAATATTTAATCTTTTAATCTATAATGATATTTTCAAGTCCATTAGAATTTCCGGACGCTGTTTTACTGATTCTTTTCAGAAATACGGTAGTTTCACTATTATTTGTGAAAGATTTGGCGCTTCTAGATCCGGATGATAATTTTACAATTCAGACAGTTTGTGGCTTTCACGAACATCCTTTGCGTTTTGTTATGGAAGATACTCCTTTACGTATGATGCTTGAAGAATTCAAAAAAGTAAGTTAATTTGATGTTTTAATACTCGTCATCCAGTTTTGTTCTGCAGATTTACAATGTCCATCCGGTATTTTTTTATCCAAAAAACTTACAAAACTACGAAATACTTATCTTCTCATTGTTATTTCCTTATTTGTGACAGGGTGATTACCATCTGGCAATGGTGCAGCGTATTGTGGAATCCGAAGAGGCCGATCCAGTTTATGAACTCGCTGGAATTGTTACTTTGGAGGACATTGTCGAAGAAATCCTTCAAGCTGAAATTGTGGATGAAACAGATGTTGTCATTGATAATGTTCATCGAATACGTCGGCGTAATGCTCAGGTTTGCTTTTTTCCTCATTTTTGGTATGTTATTTTAATAGCATATTAAAAGGATTCTTGCAGTTATCATTTTTTAAAATATTTAGCATTCCTTAGTTCTCAAAAATTTTATCTAATGCTTGTTCCAAGGAAATAAGAAATGAAGTTAGATTATTTAAAGTTGTTGAGTAAAGTACAGGAAACTGAGAACTTTTGCTTTATTCATGAAAATAGTTTTTAGCTGGTATATCATTCCTCGCTTTTTTCTGAATAACTTTTTCGAGCTATTTCCAAGAGTAAAGAACTCTATTTCAATTAAAGATTTTACCACTAAATCTTTGTATCTAAGGATATATCTCAGACAAATAGATATGACAAAAGATGAGACAAAAGTAATTATTATTGAATGGATGTGATTTGAGGGATGTGTTTATATTTTAAATTTTTTGAAAGATAATTTCTTTGAATTTAGAGATTTCTTGCATAGTTTATCTGAATTTTGGAGAATATTATTTACTGTTAATTTTCCTGCATATCCAGTTCTTTGTTGCTATTTCCTTATTCGATTCTTGTTTTTATTCTTGTTATCTCACATTTTATTCAGTGTTATTTGTTTTTATTCCATCTATTTTCTGAGATGAAGAAAAAAAAAATAATTAGACGCGAAAAAATTTGTGAGAAAGTTGATTTGCGAATTTTTTGCGCCATTTTATTTCTTCAACAACTTGTGAGCTTCTTTTGTCTTTGTGGCGAAAGCATAATATACTTTTGTTTTTTTAAAGTTTTTTAATTTTGAAAAGTAGTTGTTTTTGGCATCCTTTGCTATATATGTGAAAAATTATGCTGCGAAATATTTTTCAGTGAAGGGATTAATAATTGTAAAAGGATTACCCGTGAATTCATAGAATGTTTGGAACTAGTAATTTTTAACTCCTCTTTCAGGCACTTGATTTAGCTGCATGTTTGCTGGAGGAGGATGGTCCTTCTCGTATCATTTCGGTCCAAATGCAACTAGTGACAATGCAATGGTTGGCAACCAATCAGCATGCTTTTAATCCGGATCTCATAAGTACAAATGTCCTTGAAAAGCTTATCAAGCAGCATGTTAGACGGGTTTGCTTGTTAATGTTCATAACTAATTTATTAATTTTTGTTTTTTTTTCGTAGTTTTGTGAAGTGATTTTTTTCTTTTTGGATAAATCACTTCAGATGTCGAATTTTAGTTTAATTCTGGAATTCGGTTTAATCTGGATTGATGGGTTTAGCATTGAATTGAGCTTCTTGACGTAATTTTTCTTCAGTTTTAAGTTTTTTTAGTTTTTATATTTATGTTTTCTCATAATTTTGCATTTCTTTTAAAATTTGTTTCAGGTTGAATTTTCTCATTTGCCGGATATGAATGATCCTAAAACAGTGATCCCGCGGACAGCGAAACTTTATACGAAACAAGAGCCTTCTGAAAGATTTATATTAATTTTGGAAGGCAGAGCAATGGTTACTATCGGGCAGGTAATATTTTGATTAAACAGTGTTGATCGAAAAAATAAAATTAAGTCAGAATAATAGCATTTGATGGTGGAAAGCCTACTTGCAGAATCAAATGACTTTTGAAGCTGGTCCATGGCACTGTTTCGGTGACGAACTTCTGGAGCAGCTGGTTACAGTTGCACAACAACAATACGGAACTGCTGCTGGTCAATCACAACAACAAGGTATTTCCCAGTATTCCAACTACTTGCGATATCGTTAGCTAACATTTTTGCCATCCGAATTTTATGGGAATTTCTTGTTTTGACTACTGCGCACAATTGCCACAGATAGTCATTTCATCAGTCAAATCTCTTAGAATGTGATAGTTTTATATCAATAGTTATTGACTCTATTGACATATCCACTATATAGTAGCCGTTGAATGATTTGGTTTCTAAGGTGTTGTTTAAGTTTTTTAATAAAATGAATAAAGTATTTTGGCGGATGGAAATCTTGATATTTCTCAAATATACTTGTAGATTCTAAAATCATTCGTTTTTGTCAGGTAGTGGAACACAAGGGACATTTCCACGCAATTCATTAAGCACATCTGGTATGTCACCGTCGGAACCAATGAAAAAGAGTCTAACTTCTTTTACGCCTGATTTTTCGGCTGTTGTGCGAGATGATTGTACATATTTGGAAATTACCGCCCAAACTTATCTATTGGCTTATAAATCGACATTAATTTCAAAAGGATGCAGGTCCCGTGAGCAATAATTTTACTGTAACTAATTTGCGTATCTTGAAACATGAACTGGACTATAAATAGTGACAACGGAAACAGTTGTTAAAGTTCAATTCGTATTAGCATAGTCAAGGTCGATCATATAAGGGAGCAAGTTTACGATGACGTCGATGTCGAGGAACAGCAATTGCTTTTTTTTATCTTAATCGTATCTTTTTCCAATTCCTGCAATATTTCGGATAATAACGACATTTTAATGCCAATTTAGGAATAAGCTAACGCTAGTTGACTACATTATAAATAGTATATGAGATATTAGCTAATTCTTTTTCTTTTCTTATGAAAAAAATTTGAGCTTTCAAGTTTTTCTAACTATTAAATTTGATTAACTTAAATCTGGGTAGAATTCCTTTTTCTTTCCTTTTTTTTTTCAGTGATAGATTCATGATGAAGATTCGATTGCCATAGGTCACTTCCGTTTTTTAACTTGGAAGATTTATTTGTTTTTTGTTCTGATAATTTAATGTTCTAATTAGAAATCTGTTATAGAATCAGTCATGTGATTTAGGTCCTCTTTATCTATACAGGTCAAAGTGTCACTGATTTTGATCTAGATTGCTTGCGTTTAGTCTGCTTTAGTTATTTCTGTTATACTATGATATCTTCAATATAGAATATGACTTGTATGTGACACATCCATGCTATTGATATCAAATGACAATTTTATGTGTGTGATCCTTGAAGATTCCTTTTTATTTACTAGGTAGATGTACAGTTTGTTTTTATCTGTTCACATTTTTTACATTTTTTCTGGTATGTTGAGGTTTTAGCTAGTTTATTCCAATTTATTGCTTTTTTATTCACTTTAAAGAGAATTTTGTCAATGAATCATTTTTGTGAACACCTTTTTTTTGATCCATTTGTCGAAGTTTTTTTTTTTTTTTTTTTTCATATGAAATAAGTTAACTCGATTTTCTCAGGAGTCATTATTCACTCTTGCTTTGAATTTCCTGTTTCATTAAAATGAATATTTGAGCGTTTTGCATGGACTTGGAATATTTATCCGGCGTATCAACATTGAGAAAAAAACTTGTTCTCTTTCTCTCCTTCTTTTATTTTCCATTTTCTACTTTTTATATTGATCATATTAAATACCATTCATTGCCGCTTTACTTAATATTTTTTTTAATAACTAATAATTTGTTACTTACTATTATTCGTATGTAATTATCGTAAATATCTTTTTTTTCTATCATTTCTTTATCTATTGACTTTTCCAGACATTCTCAGTGATTAATTTTTACTGTTTTATGACCAAGTTATTTTCTCATTCTCTCTTTTCTCTCAGTTTTGGAGGAATGAATGAGTGATCCATCGCTTAAGTTACCGGAGCAGATCATAATTTATGAAGTTGGGAAAGACTTCGAGAATGATTGATTTTCGATCATTTTGTTTCACAAATAACTTAGTTTGAAATTTCAAAATTTTGATTTTCGTTTACCGTCAACTCTCACATCTTTCTATAAGATATTTGAATATGCATTATGAAGTACTACAGGTCATAAAATAGTAAAGCTTACTAAATGCAACTTAGTTCAGCTTTTAATTATAATTCATGAGCTGCATTTTTGCGAATTATTGCGTGCTTTATCAATTAATATCAGTTAATAGTTTGCTATTTTGGTGGTGATGGTAATAGTATTATTTCCTATCAAAATTGAAGGAATAGAATTATTGTTTCAAAAAGAATCAGAACATATAGATTTGTACCAGAAAAACTGCGAAAATTCTATCATGTTTATTGAGATTTTTACATAAGATTTGACGAATACTGTTAGTGAGAGTTGTTTATTGGGATGTTTTTGCGGTTTTTTCAGATTTATAGGTGGATTTGCATCTGTTATTTTTAATTTTCCAACAGTAGTGATAAAATAATATTTATTGATGGTTGTGATTAGGACTCCAATTTGATCTGTTCTTAAGAAATTGATTCTTGTACAGCTCTTTATTTATTAACAAAATTATAGACAATTAAGAAAAACACATTTTAATAATAAAGTAACGAAATTTTTGGAATTTGCTATTTATACTTTAGTAATTACAAAGTTTGTGTCTTTAGATAAATTCACGAGGAAATGCAAATATTAATTGACTATTGATTACCAAATTTGGAAGTTTATTTCGAACTTGACATTACTATTTATTCAATTTTTTCTTTAAATTTTTGCTAAAATGTCTAAAAAAAAGGAATCTAGGATCGTTATCTTATCTGCTGTTTTGTAATTTTATAGCTATCTTAGGCCGAATCAAGACATATTTTTGAATGTTGAACGAGATTTTTAATGCATGAATGTAATAACTTTTGCCTTGTGAAGCTTATTTCAATCGGAATGTGGAAAACGGTAATCATTGGTAAAGGTTCATATAAAATTCACCACGCGACAACGTTTGTATTTTTGTGTTGGAACATGGGAGAAACACTAAACTATTTTATTACTGCTGGATTTCAGCATGACAATTGGATCAAATCTTTCAATAGTGCTCGAGCATAGTATTGGTACCGATAATGGTAACACTTTTTTTAGGGGATTATTGGCATCAGCTGGAGGGGAGGATGGTAGCATTGCTACCACAGCAAATGGCCAGAAAATGCTGTCTAGATCAAGTCTCGATGAACATTCTCTATTGCTCGGTTCACCGCTTCTTGACAACTCTCAGGTTCGCTTTATAACGAACGTAACATAACTGAAAGAACTGTCAGCTATTGCATTTTTCCATGTAACTTGGTTAGCATCCAATAACAATATTCATCTGTTCAAAATGAATTTTAAAACTCGTAACTTTTTTATTTTTAATTTTTTCATTACGTTTCATTTCTGTCTGTGCACTTTGGGTCAAGATTAACTTTTGTTACGTATCGTTGTTTTTGCGAACCTTTTGGCTCTTTACAAGCCTAATTTTAATTTTATTGTAGTGGTCAAAAATGAAACGCAATATGAGCGTTTTTGGCAAGAGTTACATAATTTTTCTCATGACATGATGAATAAAGTTACTTTGAAGAATGTGGTTTCAACTGAGAACAGGGAATGAATGCGAGGTTTTATTGGTAACGAATGGCTTCTTTAATCATCCGATACTTTTCAATTGAATATGCTAACTTCTAAAGTTCCAGTAAATCTAAACAACTGTGAAACTTTCTGCTGTATTTATAAGTTTGTTTTGTTTTGTTTCAAATGGAATTTAACAGGTCTTTCGTCAATCTTTATTCGCTTTTAAGCATTAAATTGAGTATCAACCATCTAGTTTGGTCAATAAACATTTTAAACAGCAATTCTTGTCTGTAGATTAGAAAAATTGCATGTCATACTTAGTTTTCGTTAAAAAATTGCACGTTGCATGTTGCATTCGGCATCTACTTTTTATAAAGTCCATAATCCATTCTTCAAATTATATTTGTTGAATTCTGATATTAGGAAATTTTTTGGCGAATTATTTAGAATTAATCAAATGGAGGCTTTATCAGTGTTTGAATACTGAAGTAAATCTGTAGTTAAAATCAGACTGAAGTTTTTCTGCGAAACATTTGCAAACAAAGCGTTCGGATTTTGAGGAAAAAAAATTCATGGGGAAGTTTAGATTTTCAGATTTAGAGTGGAGAAAAAAGGCTCTCATTTCGAAATATTGCTTCATCATGATTTCAAATAGAAAATTTTACACGTTGCTAAATACCATGTGAAAGCACAATATTTTAAAGAAAGTTTATCATTTTTTAATCAAAATTGTTTTGCTATTTGTCTTTCTTGAAAACTTGTTCAGAATTTACAGACTGTAAAAAGACCGATAAAACCGAAAATGTTCAATGCGCACTATTGGAAAAAAAAATGTATATCGGATACCGAAGATTCTCCAATATCATCAAATCAACGATGTATTGGATCCGGCAATAGCTAGTAATTGTAGATTATTTTTCAAATTTCTAAATATTTTTGAATAACTTATTGTTTTCACTGTCTCAGGTTTAGTTTTTGAAATTTGAGAAGTGACTTATTTCTAATCGAAAAAAATTTAATAAATCTTCAAAGAGGCATATTCCATAAAAGTTTGGGCGAGGATTATACAAAATAGCTGTCGGTTGTTTTTTTTTTTTTTCGAACTAAATTTCAGTCAGATGATTTTTTATAACTTAACTTTTGAAGTGTATTTTCGTGATTCTGCAATAATTAAGAAATTTTTAAAGAAGAAATAAGCTATCTTTGTTTACACTACTTTTGTACATTTATCTTATTTTTACCAGGTATTTTAATCTTTATATGCTGTATTTATTACTGCTGCAATCCAACTTGGCTTTCGAGACTTCATTTATTAATTAGTGATTTGTATGAAAACTTTTTAGCAGTATTTTACTGAGTTTTCATGATTTTCAATCGATATCAAGAGATGAAAACTTCAATGCAGCATAGTCGCTGCACGTAGCAACAGCATAGCTTTGATGTATGTAGAATAACTAGTGGGCGATGTGGGAAGAAACGTAAAATGAATTTGAAAAACCTTATTAAATCCAGAAGAATCCTGTTTTAAGGATCATTATTTCGGGATCTCTCAACGCCCTTCCTGTATATGCCACTTATTTGCAAAATTCCCATATTGTTATTGTCATGGATTCTGCTTATTTAATCCATTGTATGCCAAATTTCTGGATTTTGTTACTGTAATCTATTCATATTCTTCAATAATCTCCAACGATGATACGCATGCATTGTTTCCATGATACATCTTTTATATATTTCTTGCTCCACAAAGTTTTTATTTTTTCCATCAGTTTTGATAATTTCTTATTTTAGTTACATTATTTCATCAATCGTTTTGAGATATTGAATTCATTTTACCGTGTTTCTTATGATTTTCCTTTCTAAATAGATTTGTGATGCCGTGTCTTTTGACATTTGTGCTTAGTTTTTTGTTTTCTTGAAACAAATATTATTGTCAATTATTAATTTGAATATTTTATGCAGTATTTTGTAATAGTTAAGTCGCTACATCTAATTTGATTTAAATTCCATTTGATATGGCGACAAAAAATTTCAGAAAAAATGTTCATTTGTAATTTTCTTTATCTTGTAATGCTAAAATTTATCTTTCCAACATGTTTACTTCTTTAGTAGCAAATCGTCTACGACAATTATAAAGGAAAAAAAAAATTGAAGAAAAAAAAATTATAGATTCATTGATTCTTGTTTTGCTTTTTGAATTAAAGCAATATATTTCAGAAAGAAAGTGAGAAAATATGGAAAAAAATGGTGTAATTTAAATTCTGTATTTTTATTCGAAAATATATTTGTTTTTCTAGATTTTTATATCCATAAGTTTTCATAATAAATTTAATATTCCGGTGATGATGATAATGTCAATGATGGTATCAGTTTTTCCGATTATTTAAATTTCTGTTGGTAATTTTTATGACCATTTCAAATTTTCAGATTTTGTAAGGAAATTTTAAATCTTGCTCATTATTCTCGAATCCCAAAATATTATCTTTTAGTGCTTTCTATAATTTATCTGTTTTCATTCATGTTATATCATATATGAAATTTTGTTTCTTTTAACTTAAATTTTGCTATTCGAGAATGTAAGAATTAGCTAGACTTCTGTAGATGATTAATATTTTTCAATTTTTAGATTATTCAACTCATAAAATTTCGCAAGAAAATCCAATAAATATTGCACAAAAGTTCATTTTTGTTCATAAAGCAAAGCAACCACTACTGACAATTTTTTTAATGTATTTATCATTAACTGATAAATAGGGAGCTGTTCGATAATACTTTAAACTTTCTCTTTTTTTTTTCAACTCGTAATTCCTTCAGTTGTTCCCATTTATCCATATTGAAATATCGAGTTTGTTTTTTTTCTTTTTCAAATTTCGACATATGGATGAAAAGTTGGAATTCGTGAAGTTGATAATAAAAGCGAAAGGATTTTGCTGTGTTGTAAAATACTATGTTTATGCCTAGATGTAACAATTATTTTTCATTTTATTTAATTGTTAGTTTCAAATTTTTCAATTATACTCGTATGGTTGTCGATAGCTTATTTAATCAATTCAATGTTTAAAGATTTTGTAACATAATAAATTGTAATATATGTGTAAGCAGTGTAATATTATATCGCAATTAATGCAAGAAATTTAACCTACTCTGAAGATTGCTATCATTAATACCTGAAAATTTCAACTATATGACGTTACATGATCATAAACAGAAAATTTTCTTTTTTTTTTTTTTTTTTTTGAATTTTTCGGATGAAATTCAAATTTCGTTATCAAATTGTTGCATTAATCATTAATATTTGATAATCATTTATCATTAAAGACATATAGCTTCCCGACTTTTCTTTATTATGCCTGCTTCATACTATAATTGTAACGTCGGATAGGTTGCAACTAATAAATGGAAGAAAAATAAAACTTTTGAACATATTGTAATAATCGCAATATCATAGCTTTCAATTATCGTCGTTAGTTTTTGGAATTAAATTTGGTCTTCCGAGTTTTTAAATTTTTTCTCTTGTTGCTGATGCTTATTGACGAGAAGTATCATCATATTCTGATTGCTATATTAATGCTTGTTAGTATGGAAATTTAAACGAAATTGAGTCGAAAATGAATAATTAAAATGAACAATAAACAAACGTACTTCCAAAGCACCGCAAAATGATTTGAATTTAGTGACAATAATCAGGTATTACCTGTTCAGTTTCTTCAAATTTATATTTATCATCTGCTCTTGTTCATGTAAAAACAGCAATTCAAAATTTCGGGGAATTCTTGCTGGTATTTATTTATGTTTAAAATTTGCTAAAATTTTTGCAAATAATTTTTTCAATATTAAAAATTTCATTCATTTCATCTTTAAAAACACTTTATACAAAATGCAAAATGCAATGCAATGATAACTGATAAAGTACAAATAAATAAATATCCCCGGTGACGTTTGTCGATGATCTCCCTTTTCATCAAATTTATTTGTTGCAAAATTTCTTGTAATTTTTCTATTCATTTACACTTTTTACTTCCATTTTAAAGTTCAATTTTTCCTTTTTTTTTTTTTTTTTTTCTACGAAAAATATTATAAAGAAGAAACTTGAAAAGAATGAACAATTTTTTAAATTCATTTTTGGTAGCAAGAAAAAGCAAATTTTCAAAATATATTTTGATTGAATATTGAAGATGGTAAGAATGTATCATAAACAGGTATTATCATCATTTATGATGCGACATTTCTCTCAAGCATTTTGAAATTACATGCCGGTTTTCAAATTAAAAATGAGTATTTGAGCATGCTATAAAGATCGTCTCTCCAACTGAATTCGCTAATTTTTAAAATTACATTTAACCTTTTTAAAGTTGTTAGAATTTTTTCTGGTTATTGATGCTAATTAAAAATTTAATATGAGAAAGAATGTAGAAAAAAAATATCATTCTTCTGATCTCTCTCTCTCTCTCTTTCTCCATTAAAATTTGTTAACATGAAAATTTAAGCAATATGAGATCAAAAAAAAGAAGAAAAAAAAAAATTTAAATAAATACTAAGAAATTGCACTTTCATTTTTTTATTAAAAAAAAAAAACTTATTTTCGAAAAATTCTCCTCCAATCATCCATTTTCATCAATCGTCTTTCGAATTCCAATTACAATAACAATCATTTTCTGTAGTTGAAAACGGTGGTGAATTAAAGTTACAATATTTTCCATTAAGTTTAACTTTCCACTATGATATTTTTAAAATAATTATGTATCAATTGTTAATTCGATAATATTATCTATTAATTTATGTAAAATAATTAGTGTAAAGTTAGATAATTAATATGAAATGTATAAAATAAATAATCCATTTCGCAAATGCTTCTTTTCCTTTCTGTCGACAACTTATTTTGCTGTAATACATTTTCTTCTCCTAATTTTATCTTTTCATTTTTAAAATTCAATTCTTCTTTTTAGATGGGAATTATTATGAAAAAGAAAATTTTGAAGAGAAATCGCAACTTTTTTTTTTTAAATCAGCGAAAAAATCAATTTTCGAAATGTTTTTTTTTCTTTTTTTTGCTTTAACAGTGAAAATAATATACAAGTGTTGGTAATATCATAGTCTTCCATATTCTATTATCGATTTATGCCTGCACATTCCTTATTGATTGCAAATTTTTGAAAAAAAAAAAAAAAAAAAAAAGGATGAACTTCTTCATTTCAAAGAGTTGTTGCTGAAAATTGTTTCATTAAAAGAATTTTTGTTGATGAGTATGATTTTTTTAAAGATTTTTCTATGTTAATCGATGATCAACAAAAAATTTGAATCATTGAAATATCTTTCTTCTTTTCGTAAGGATTTTAAATTTTTAGATATCGTTTTTTTTTTTTTTTCTTTTCTTAACAATTAATGCAACATGTTCTATGAAATAGGATTGAGTAATTATCATCATAATTAAAAATATTAAAATATATTTCATTGCAGTTTCTCATTGAAAAAAAAAAAAAAAAATGAACGAAGATAACCTTTTTAAGATCACTGTTAAAGTTTAAGTGAAAAAGTTTCCGTAAATTTAAACAATTTGACTAATTTATATCTAAACAATTTAAACCATTTGAAAGAACTTATGTATAAATTATTTAAATGACAATTCGCATTTAAACAGTATATTTGAATAATTTTAAATTAATTTTATTCCTTAAAATTGCATTAAAAATTGTCAAATGAAAGTTATAAATTTGAAATTATACACGAAAATTTCATTTTTAGTAATTGATGTTTTCTTTGATATTTCATACAATACTTATAATAGTTTAAATGCATATATACATTTGATGACAATATTTAATTAATATTTTTCAAAAATATTTCTTTTAGATTATTTCACAATATTCAGCATATAATTTAAATTTTAGAAAATTTTATACGATTTAATTAATGTGTAAATAATTCAATAAATTTAGTAAGTCATTTCGTTTTATTTTTTTCGAATTTGGATTATTGATTAAGTTTATTGTTTTATTCAATTTTATCCAATCTTAAAATGAATTTGTTCAAAAATTAAAATGAATTTGTTTATTAGCTTCATGGATTTTTTTTTAATTTTTATATTATGCAATAAATACTCTTATTAGAATTATGTATTTATAACAAATAGCTGGCAATTATATCGATTATTACGGTAATCTTTCTTTGTTTTACTTTAAAAAATTGCGATAATAATCTATCATCGTTATTTTTATAATTAAAGTATCGTCTTTAATGATGATAAAACTTCATTGTTAAAATCACATATTTTCACTCCTTAATCGTGAGTTTTTCCGTTTCTTAAATAATTTTATCGAATTTCAAATTAAATTTCAAACTATTCAGGTACTTCTTATTTCATAAACTGAATCTGAATCTGAATCTAGTATTCGGTGGAAATTAATGAAATTTTGAACTAAAAAATTCATATAAAATGCCAGAAAGAATTTGTGTGATAGGTGCAGGAGCAAGTGGTTTAGCTGCCACAAAAGTATGTCTTGAAAATGGTTTCCAGGTGGTATGTTTCGAGAAATCCTGTGATATTGGTGGATTATGGCGATATAAGCCCGATCCTTGTCCTGGTTTGAATTTCAAAAATTTCTATTTTCCTAAATTTATTCTTCAGAATTAACCATTTATTTTGGCATATTCCCGTAATTTTGAATTTTGTATTCAAATTTTCGTTTTTTCTGTTTTAAAGAGATATCAAATTAATTTAATTTTATTTTTTCAATAATAGAACAAAATCAACTGAATCACAATTCTATAATCGTTGTTTCTTCGGTTGAAAAATAATATGATTCTAAAGTTTTAAATTAATTTAGCAATTGAAATCAAGCTTATTTGATCGTACTAATTTCTGAATACTTATGAATTAAGTCTTACTTATAATAGTAATCATATTGGCTAATATCATATCTCAGAATATCATCGCTATGATAGTTGCACTTTGTTATCATTTTGCTACTTTATTATCGCTAAATATCAAGATCAAACGATCACTGATCCAATAAATTTTGCTCTTTGATCAAAAATCGAAATAGATGAAAAAAAAAAGTGATAAATTGAAATAAGTAGGAAGTGAAATTTAAAAATGAAAGAGAAAACAAAAAAACAGTATGTTAAAAAAAAAAGAAAAGAAATAGTACACACAATTCTAAAATTAAACAATGTGTGGTTGGATAAGAAAATTGAAAAGTTAAAAAATGTTTGATTTTTGAAATCAAAAATGATAAATTGTTAAAAGTGCAAAGGATATATTTCATTTTGAGCATAAATTTTTAAAAAAAAAAAGAACTTTTAGGAAAAAATTTTCAAATTTTTAGAAAAATAATAGAAAACTAATGATAATGAATAAAAACTAATTGTAACTGTTGGTTTTATTCGATTTTAAGATTCTAAGATTACTATATAAATGACCTTTTGAACAAACACAATTTTTTGAATAACGAAAATTAAATAACTTTTTGATTCATAAAAATCTTTTTTCTCGAAATTAAAATTTATTGTAATTGTGAGAAAGAATGAAAAACTGTTCGTGATTTCTCAATCCTGAAATTCCAAAAAAAATTTTCAATCAAAATACTTTTTGAGTAAACATGATTTTTTGAATGTATGGAAATTGAATAAATCTTTTAATTCATAATAATCTTTTTTCGAAATTAAAATTTTTATGATATATGAAATTATAAATCAAAATCAAAATTTTGCATAATAATTTACTTACTAAATCTTTGTCTTCATAATTTGACCTTATCAACTAACAGTTTTGGACATATACTAATTGAAATAATTTATAGTTTTTACACTTAATTTTTATTTTAGCATTTTTAAATAGATTTTATCGAATTTATTCTTTTCAGGTGAAGGTACGGTAATGAGAAGTACCACAATTAATACATCAAAAGAGATGACAGCTTTCAGTGATTTTGTTCCACCACCTGAAATGCCTAATTTCATGAGTCACAAACATATATTGGAATATTTTCGATCTTATGCACATCATTTTAATTTATTAAAACACATTAATTTGAAACATGAAGTATTGCGCATTGAAAGGAATGAAAAATATCAAGAAATTGGTCGATGGAATGTTATGTACCGTATCATTAAGTAAGTTAATTTGTTGGAATGTTATGTACCGTATCATTAAGTAAGTTAATTTGTTGGAATGTTATGTACCTTATCATTAAGTAAGTTAATTTGTTGGAATGTTATGTACCGTATCATTAAGTAAGTTAATTTGTTGGAATGTTATGTACCGTATCATTAAGTAAGTTACATACTGTATCATTAAGTATAAATTAATAACTACATTATCTATTTATTATTGCTAAAAAAAAAATCTCATCCTATATGAATGCTAAGGTCATAGCAGTTTTTCTACAATGACCTTAAAATTATTTTGATCAAAGAATTTTAACTGGAGAACTGATCGGAAAATCTGAAATGATAAGAAATAGTGAAATATAATATATTCTTGAAATGTAAATGAAATCCAGTCGGATTTCAACGTAATTTCGATTACAGTAGGATAATTATTACTCATTTTTCTTCATAAAACATCAAATTTTCAATCTTAAATTTATTCTAATTTTGTGATCTTTTATTTTGGCGATGAAAATTGTACTTGGTTTTCGTTTTATTCTGTTTTCTGATCCCAAACTTTTATTTTTGCTTTTTCACTTTCTTATCAGCCTTTATCACTTTTACATAACTGATATTCATAAATCTGATCAGAGAATCTGAAATATCAATATGATGTGATAAGATCTCTTTTTTGGCAAGATAAATTTTATAAACAGTCAATTCGTTGTAAAAGATTATCCTCTTTCATCAATGCAACATATCATTTTTTATAATTCTCTATTATCACCTTACCAAGTTATTATTATCGTTTGCTTTTTTGCTATTCTTCTGAGAATATAATTTCTTAAACCAATGAATTTCTTTTTTAATATGTTAGCCATCATTTCTGCAAACAATTAAATATTTCAAGGAAAGTTTAATTTCATATCATCACTTTTATCTTTTATCATAAAAGCTATCATTTCAGTTATCTTTCAGGAACCATCATCTTACGATAGAGTTATGAAACCAATTTTGTCATCTAGTTAACTTTCTTGACCTTGTCATCACATATGATTTAGTAAATTATATTCAAATTTGGAAAACTGATTTGTTCTGAAATCTTTTAATGATGACAAATTTGCTTTAAGAAGCAATTCCTATTCGTTTTATTCATCGATTTTCCGAAAGAAATCGACTAATCATATCTGTTCCTGATATTGACTAATCATATTTGTCTGGTCTTTTATCTTAACCTCTTAACAAAAGTTTTTGGCGTCTTATTGCCTATTTAACATTGATCAGAATAGGATGATAATATTCTCTGCTTATCTGAGTGATAATTAAACTAATTCCATTTTCGCCATTTATTACTAATCATTTCAAAAATGATAATTTATTATCTATTGGAGTTTAACAAAAGCAAACTTATTAAGCAATTAAAAGATTGAAAAAAGATTTATCGACGAGAAATATTTGTAAATTTCTAATTTTTTCCAGCAATGATAATATAGAAACAGAAAAATTTGATGGAGTATTGCTCTGCTGTGGTCATCATACGATACCGTATTGGCCGGAACCGTTTCCGGGACAGGAAAAATTCCACGGTGAAATTATTCATAGTCATGATTATCGTGAACCGTTTATGTACAAAGATAAAACCGTTGTAGTGATTGGATCTGGTAATTCTGCTGGCGATATTGCAGTTGATTTGAGTAAAATTGCTAAAGAGGTATGGTTTGTTTTTTTTTTTTTTTTTCGTTAAAATTTAAAAATTAAGCATAATTTCTATTAATTAATGCTAATTCATAGTTTTATTTCAGGTTTATTTATCAACTCGTAGTGGTACTTGGGTACTCAGTAGAATTTGGGACAAAGGTGAACCCGCCGATTCCATTTTTATCAATCGATTTATGTATGCAATAAGAAAAATAACACCACATTCGGTAAATTTTATCATTTATTTATAAATTATCACAAGATCTGATTAAGTTAATTCATCATTTTTGTCTTTTGTTATTTCTTTAATACAAATAGGAAGAAATTTTATTATTGGCTATATTTTCTTGAAATTTTAAAATGAAAAAATTAATTAAGGATAAATGGCAATTTTTTAATTACCTAATATTTTGTGAAATGAACAGTAAAACAGGGATAATAATTGTTAATGAAATGAATTTCTCGTCAATTTCTGCTCGTTTCTTGGCTGAGCATTTAAAGAAAGTGAAATTCCTTAATATTAGAATTTTCTTAGAATCACTTATTATCATTTATTGTTTATAAAAAGAACAGCCATAACATAATAACAAAACAAACATTCGACTTCAAAGAAAATTATAAATTAAATTAAATCATAACATGTGCATTTAGCATTGCCATAAAATCGAAATTCTCCTTTAGAAATAAATAATCGATGAAATACTTTACATGCAATACTATCGAATCATTTCCACTTTACGTACAATAGTATCGAATCATTTTCACTTTACGTGCAAAATTATCGAATCATTTTCACTTTACGTGCAAAACTATCGAATCGTTTTCACTTTACGTGCAAAATTATCGAATCATTTCAACTTTACGTGCAACACGACCGAATCATTTCCACTTTACGTGCAAAACTATCAAATCATTTCAACTTTAAGTTCAATACTATCGAATCATTTCCACTTTATGTGCAATAATACGAACCATTTTCACTTTGCGTGCAATAGGATTGCAAGATTTTCAAATACCCCTGACTTTTCCTAATATTTAACATTATAAATGAACATAAAATTTTAAAATACAATAGTAAATTGCAGCTCTTTTACAATACGTTTGATAAAAAAATTGATGCACGTTTTGATTGTGGACGATATGGTTTAAAACCGAAACATCACGCACTTTCCGAACATCCTACTATTAACGATGACCTGCCGAATCGCATTGCTTCTGGATCTATTGTTGTAAGTAAAGTTAAGTCAATTAATTACTGGATAAGCTAATGGTGATAAAATTAATCACGACGAATCAATTACTAAATCAAATGAAACATTTGAACAATAAAAAATCATGTGAATTTTCTTGGACACTATGCATACTTAGGCATGCCACATATAAAAATAAATTTTGCTTATTAGTCAATTCAAAAAACAGGTAGTAATTGTGTAAAGAGTAAAAAAATATGTTTTATATCTGAAATATCGATTGTTTTAAGATCAAACCGAACGTTGCTTGTTTTACGGAACATGACGTGATATTCGATGATGGTACAGCGGTAAGCAATGTTGATTCAGTCATTTTTGGTACTGGTTATTCGTTTGAATTTTCACTTGTTGAAGATGGTAATCTTATACCTGTTACTGATAATAATGTCGATTTATATCAGTATATGTTTCCACCACAATTATCGCCAAAGGTTTTTTTTTTATTTTCAATTTAAAAATTTGGAATTTTCAACCAATTCTTCTTCTCATTCTTACTAATTTTATTTTTTCTATTTGTAATATTTTTATTTCATTCTTGCATTTTTGGTCAATTTTTCCTGAACTATTTTATTCATATTTGCAGAATACTTTAGCGGTAATAGGTCTTATTCAACCTATTGGATCAATAATGCCTATTTCTGAAATGCAATCTCGATTTTATTGTGAAGTATTTGCTGGTCATTGCAAATTACCGAATGCCGAAAATATGCAAAAAGATATTGATAAAAAGAAAGCATATAGAATGAAAAGATATAGGAATAGTCGGCGACATACTGTGCAGGTTTACCGAAAAATAATATATCATTATATACAAAAATTATATCACATATTAAGCAATATTGATTTTTCCATTGATTCTTAAAAAAAAAAAAAAAAAAGTTTGTTTTGATTATATATATTAAATCAACTATTTTCTTATTATCTATTTCATCTGTAAATTTTCAAATAATTTAAGGTTGATTATGCAATTTATATGGATAAATTAGCAAAGATGATTGGTGCGAAACCGAATTTGCTCCAATATTGGTTCACTGATCCACGCTTGGCATATACACTATTATTTCAAGGCATGGCACCATATCAATTTAGATTAAAGGTCAAATTTAAGTCCAAATTTTATTAGTTTTTAATTAACTAGATATGTTTTATAATCAATATTTATAGTTTCTTATACGTTCTTATGAAAAAACATGCAGATTATTTTTGATCATTTTTCTTGAATCAGCAAAAAAGCCTAATCAAGAAGTAACTTTAATCAAGCATCGCTAAGTTTGGCTATCCAGAAAAAAATCTTTTTTCGATAGATTCAACTGTGATTGCTACCGCAATTGTCCATCACATGGAGATGTCATTTCAACTTTATACATTTCGTAATTATATTCACTTTGATTTTTATCAAGTAGAAAATAATCTTTTGGTCTTTTACAGGGCCCACATGCGTGGGATGGAGCTCGAGAAGCGTTGTTAAGTATGGTGGAACGGACATTCGAGAATTCTCGAACACGACAAACTCCTGAAACATTAAAATCGAAACCGACTAATAAATTTTGGTATTATCTTAAACTGATCAGTCCCTTTTAAATCAATTATATGTGCTTGCATATTTTGGATATGATTGTAATTTGCATATTCGGGATTAATTTTACCAGAATTCTGATATTTCTTAGCGGCAAAGTATGAAAATCGATATCCAGAACATTGGATGACATTCAATTTTAGAAATTTAATAAGTAATTATTCGTGACAATGTAGTTTTTTTTATAGAAAATAGATATTTATCGTTGAGGGAAATTTAGATGGTCGTTTGCGAAGATTTTCTTTGATGCGTGAATAGCTAATTCTGTATTAATTCTTAAATAATTTTTTTTTTCGAAGTTAGCCTTACAAAAAGACTTTTTCAGTCATCAGTAGAGCTTATCAATCTGAATAATTGATTTTAATTAATTTAATCTTCAGCTTTTGCCCATTTTTACTTACTTGAATATCATTGCCTGAAAACACCATATAAGTATCAAGTTCCGGAGTATTCTGATTATGGGAGAAATTTGAGAATTATTATTTCGATTCCATGTAATATTTATTAGATAAACTACTAGCAATCATATCTGATATTATCACCTGATTCTTTATTATTATTATTATTGTTATAAAGTTCTGTCAATATCACAATTATAAGCCGAGTAAGTCGAAACTTTGATTATTTCATTGTTGTAAATTTTGTAGATATTTTCATCTTTTTAGTACTTTCCTGGAAAAAAACTTCATTATCATCAATTTTTAAAGTTGTTATCAACTAATATTTATCAATCTAAAAACGAAAAGGCATAGTATCTCATTGCACTAAAGTATATTTAACACATCATCTATTATCTGCGGATTTAAGTTTTCAAATTTGTAGATGAATTCAGAAAATGAATTTCTACAATTTTTAGAATCCAGAATTGATGAACTTCTCTCTCGAAGAGTTTGAGTCGAGAATTTGAACTCTCCTACATATTAATTTCTAATAACAACTATGTATTTTGCATCATATTTCACGTATTTTACGTTTTTTAGTAATAAAATTTTGAATAAAATTATCACCCATTTCTTCTGCATATGAAAATCGCAATTGCTGATAAAGTGGTAAGCAAAAGTGAAGTAGCAGTCAGTATTACACCAAGAATTGGATAAGTTAAACATATTCTTTGTGTCGCTATCAATGCTATTGCCATTCCATTTTCTGATCCAGAATTGGACTAAAATTTAAATTTTCAACTGATTTGTAATTTTGTTATTTAGTTTACTTAATGAAAAATATTGATTAGATTTAGAATTCCTATAGATTTATTAACAAGCAATAAATATTTACATTTTAATTATACTTTTAATCGATCAAGGATGAAATCTCTGTGAAACGTTTATTTAAAAAAGGGTGTTATACAAAAAAAATGTCAGAAGAAGAATCATAGATTTTAAATAATACAACACATCCATTTAATGATAAACTTTCAAGAAAATATCTTGAATCATTGCGAAAGGGAAAATTAAGTTTAAAAATCGTACCTGAATGGCGTTTTTTATGAAAAATCGTGATCGTGGATCGGATACTCCATTTTCTTCAATATTGTCAAGCATACTGAGTGAAGCAATTAAATCCATCTGATTGCTACGTAAATCAGATGTATCATGCGTGTTTTTTTCTAATGAAACGCTAAAATATCGCAAATTTTTAGAAAATTTCTTAGAATCACTTCTATATTGAAAATGATTTGCGAACTGATCACTGTTTTATGATTCAAAATTATAAATATCAAACCTAGAATTTTCGTTGTGAGCTAAACTACGTCGAATTCGATTATTACTGATGCTACATGATGGTGGAGTAAGACCTTCACATTCACCATCACTTTTCTTGCATAATTCGATGACACATTGATAGTTGAGAACCGAAGTATCACTGAACTTATAACCCCATGTTTCAACTACTGCCTATAAATTTTCAAAGTTCAGAATATCTAGCTTTTGGAATAAAAATTAATTCCAAAACTGAAATTCAAAGTTTAAAATATATAAAAGTTCGAACTACTGATTGCTAAGTGAAGTAATGGCAATGTAATTTTTTGAAAATTAATTTGTAAGATAATTATTGCCACAATATAATAAGACATCTTAAATTTTATGCTGATTTTAATTGAAAATCCTGAAATCAGGTTATGACATAGGAAAAAAAAAAAAGGAAATTTGCTTCGAGACTAACTTCATGAATTAAGAAATTGGAAAAATAATATAGGAGTGTATTTAAAACTTGAAAGAAAAAAAGTTTGCAAATTAAATTTTTCAATTCAAAAATATAAAAGAAGCATTCACAATGAAATAAACTGAAATAATTTTGATTATTTTCTTACAATATCTAATTTTATTATTTCTTCTCCTTATATTTTACATTCTAAGTTTTAAAGTTGTAATTTTTGTCAACTACCATATCTTCTCTCTTAAGAAATTAAACACAAATTAGTATTTTTGTTTTTTTTTTTTTTTTTATTGAAATATTTTTACTCTTGATAGGTCTTTATCATATTGAACATCAGGTTGAATGATCGGATCAATAGCGCATCCATCCATATCAAGCTGAAATATATTTCAACTTATTATTAATTTTACTACCAATTTAATTAAACATTCAATAATTTACGAGCAGCAGAAAGTCAGATACCAAGTCAAAACGTGTTCCTCGTCCATCGTTAACGAAACATGAATGTACCAAAAATCCTTGTGAATTATCATCACATTCCCAAACATGATAAATTTTCTCACCGACTTGTCCAAAACTGCAATTTTTTAACTACCGTATTAATTTCTAATCTTTAAGCTACTGTAATTTCGAATTTTGAACTTAAATTCTACCATAAGTTATTAGTTTCTAGTTTTTAAATTATCACTTTCTTATCTGTGCACTACCGTATTAATTTCATAAACTGTAAATTATCGTATTAATTTCATTAATTTGTAATCCACGCTACTGGTCAAAGTTAGCTTTTTTCAAGAAATTTTTAAAAAGATTAGTCAGATTTTTTGATAAGAAATGCATGAAAACCATTTATTCTTTAAATTATTTTGGCAAAATTTCTGCCTAAATTGTTCGCTTCACAACAGACAATGTAACAGTATGACCAACTAAACCAGCAAATTGAGAAACCAAAAGTTTGAAATATGAAAATTTGGGTAAAAAAAAACAATCAATTGGATAGGAAAACTATAATATATATATATATTGTTATAAAATAATTTCGAATTTTTTAATTGAATTTGAAAATTCTTGAAAAAAAAAATTTTACACAGTTGATGGTCCATCTGCACTTCCCGAATGAATACTGTATGTGCAAGTTGGCATTTTTGCCATATCCATCAATTCGGTGGTACCAATTGATGACATATCTACACCGGATGTTAACCGTTTAATATTCCGGTAAAAACACATGCAACGATAGGCTCGATCAGCTCGTGTTACAAATGTGGAATGAAATGATACGACGATTGTAAGTGATAACATAATACCCTAAAATTATGCAAAATAATTGAAATTTTCAAAAAATGCTTCATAAAATTGTTAAAATTTCTATATTAAATAGAAAATACTTGAAAATTAATTGCGTCAAAATGTTTTGTTAGAAAAGGTTGCCAAGTTTATTAAAAAATCGATGAAATGACCTCTAAAGAACCGGTGACACGTTGACGTTGCATAGTACAATCACCATTTTTGATTTTCATCGAAAATTTATCCTGATCAATATTTGATGCAAAATTCCTGGAACATCGTTCATCATCAGCTAATCCACGTACATATACACGTCCGGTAAATGGTTTTTTGGTTTTAAATGTTAATGATACCACTGAATCCTCACAATCTACCTGAAAATGTTTAAATGAATTATATGTGAATTTGTGATTAATTATAATGATTTGTTAATTATTTAGAATGATTAATTAGATGGGATAGATTTTTTCAATTCCAATTTCAACTAACACCAGAATAACATGGAAACATGATAGAACTAATTAAATAATTAAATGTCTAGTATAAGTTATTTCCTGATAATTTCAATTGAAAAATCTGAAATATAGCTGAAAGTAGCAGTGTCGATATTGCGCGAAATTTGAGCAAAAATCTCGATGGATTTTATTGAAATAGCGAAGTTTATAAAGGATGAATATTAATAGAATGAATATTATCATGATATAATGTTGATTTTTTCTTCGGGAATCTTTTTAATTAGCGCCCGGGAATCTTTTTAATTAATGAGAAGCAAAAAAAAAAATGAAATAACAACTGCTAATTCTATTTGTGATATTCTATGATCTTTGCAGTTTTGCAATTATATATCGGAAATTTTTGATCTAGTGTACTCATAAATTTTATAGTTAAAAACACCAAATTCTTGACTTTTCCGAGTTATTGATTTTTCATTTTATATAAATTAATAGATTAAACTTTAATTTTATCTCTAATTTGTTTTTCTTTAAATATCAAATTGCATTTCACCATTTATTATCGCTCATTTATTTTTCTAAAACTTTCATCCTTCTCTGCCACCAAGGATTCGTTACAACTCATGGATGAAAGTAGCAAAAGAAAAAAATTAATTTAGAGAATGCTATTGAGAACTTTTGCTTGAGCTAATTAGACCTTAATTAGCAATTTAGAAAAACGAAATGGAAAAAAAGATCGAAACTTAAGGGTACTACTCAGTTATATGACCTTTGCCATGGTTAACCAACAAGAAATGACACAAACAATTCCAATGATCTGAAGGACGGATTTGAAAAATGAGCACAATAAGCATTTTAGTGATTTAATGGATGAAAATGAGGTAGTAGTGAAATTTGAAATATCGATCTTTTATCTAAAATCCTTGCAAACCAATTCATAATTAATTACTTCACCTTATACTTAATTGACAGATACATACTTTTTCTTATTTTGAACTGTCGATTAAATTGAAATAGACTATGTTGGAATTTATTTCTGTTTGAATTTTATATTTATGTCATTTATGCTGAATTAAGATATGATATAGATTATTTCCAAAACAAAATTATTTGAGATGATGAAAGATGAAGTTATCAAAGAAAGGATTGATCATGCTAAATTGATAATTTACAAAACGCTCTCAAAATTAATTTGATGATTCAATGAATTTGGTAAATTTGGTAAATTTAATGAATTACTCAAATCTGCTCATTAATTTTATCATTTCCAAATGTTAGTCAAAAAAGTAATTGTCAAATTATTAAGAAAAAGACTTTCCACCATTCGAAAAGAATTCATTTTATACTCCATAAAGCGAAATTAAAAAATATTTAAGTTCAAATTACCAGTAATTTTGTGATAATCAATCTATTAGTATCTTTTATTAAAATAATTTACATGATTCAGTTTTATCATGATTATTCTATTATTTTATCAATAAAAGAGTGAATAAAGAGGGGTGAGGAAGAAGTAAATAATAAAGATAAATGATAAGTTGAAAACAAAATATGAAAAGAGCTCACCACAGGAGTTCCTATCAGTTCATTATCAATTGCAACAGTCAATTTAGTTTTCGTAAGACTGTGAATCAAAAATAAACTGATAATATGATGGATTTTGATGAAAGTTTGCATATTTTTAGGAGCGACTATTGTCCAAGACAATTCAGATGATAATTCAACTTCTCAAACGAAGCATATATAATGATAACTTGGCCTATCAATTAGGACAATCGGTAAGGTCGATTAGAGGAAGGGAAAGATTAAAAGGTTTAGGGGAAAAAAACAAAAAAAAACAAAAAAAGGTTATAAAAGGTGTGTTCGTACTTTTGGATATTTTGAAAATGATAAAATAAAGAAAAACAATTTTCTTTTGTTATTGTCCACCATATTTACACCTTATCAGTTCATATTAACGGTAAATAGGTCGAGAAAAAAGAATTTCTTAATTGGTATGTAAATTTACATAACATCAAAGATTTCATCCAATTTATCACTGTAAAAAAAAGAAAAAAAATTTACAGAAAGAAAAGAATTATTCCTTTCTTCGTTTTTTTCTTCGGTTTTTGTTTTTCTTTCCAAAATTTTCTCTCTAAGTGAAGATTAAAATAATTTTCCCATGATAAATCAATTTTTCAAAGTTAATTTTTATCATTTATTGTTATTATTGCTAATTATTCAATTATTATGAATTATCGGAAACACACTTTTTTCTTTTTTTCTTTCTTTTTTTTAATTTATAATAGATAATTTATAATATTCTTTTTTTTCTTGTTGTTTTACCAATTAACAAATGAAATGTTATTTTTAAATTTTGATGAAAAAAAAATTCGTAGAAAATTTTAAAAAATTCAACATTTTTCGTTATTATTTTTTCTCTTTCTGTATAACTTGCAAAATTTCTGAAAAAAGTTGGAAAATATCAGAATAAAGAAAAACAAAAATTTGATAGGAGGATATAAATGAATCAATGATAAGTGATAAATGAATGATGATTTTTACTTTACTACCAAAAATTTATTGGTATTTTTAAATTTATAGGAAAATTAAAGTGTTGAACGATTTTTCATAAGGAAATATGTGAGAAATATATGATGACATTTTCATACTGCTATCAAATCTTTTCTAGAAGATATCCCGGGATATTTTGCTGCTTTTTTTTTTTCGAGATATATTAATCTTTTTCAAATACTTTGTAATGTTCTATTGGAATATGAAATTTATTAGGAAATATGCTAATCGTATTTTGCTTCCATCGAATAACAATAACATCTTTAAAGTATGACTTTTTTTTCAAAAAAAAAAAAAAAAAAGTCATATTTTTCTAATTTCAGATAAGAAATGAGAAAAAGTAATAAATAATTTAAATGATTTGCTCGTTTGATCTAATTTCTTAAAATAAGGAGATATGAAAAGATGAAAAGGCGAAGAAAAAGAAAAAAAAAGCGATTATCACATGATTTTATGAAATGCAATGAAAATTTTTTAATGAATTTTCATGTTATCATGTATGTGATTTTATCAATCATCTTCTGGAATTACTCTGGATACAAGAGTTTTTTTCCATCCCATTCATTTGTTTAATGAAGGATTTGACCTCATTTGACCTCATTATCCAGAATTTGTCGTGCACTTTTCATCAACAAACAAATTACATCCAAAATTGATTTCATTTACAAGCGTTTTATTGTTACACATTTTGACTTCATCTGACACTTCGCATTTCTTCTTTCATCATTCATAACGCAAATTTCAGTGGAAACATGTCGTTCTTATCCAAAACTAATTACTAATTAATTACATGTGTTAATTAGTTTTTATATTTACACAATAATTCATTTGGAACAAAGAAAATAAGACTTACTCAAAAATACAATATTGAGAATTTCATTGTTCGCACCATATATTTTGTTCAAATATCGTTAAAAAAGTATATTTTCGATAAAAATATGTTTTTGAAAAGAAAGTGTATTTTAAAAAATATATTTCATTAAAATAATTATGAAATAACACTTATTATTTCATGCTGGTTTAAAATAAAAAACTGATGGATTCCGAAGTATTATTTCAAATTTGTCTGAATAATGCATGCAAGAAATTTTTGAAGCTATTTTTTAAATTTCTAAAAATTTTGACCACACTAAGGATAAATTGGAGAAAAATAAATTTCCAGTCTCAAAATAAAATTTTTTTTAAAAGTTCTTTCTAAATTTTATTTCTACTCGAAAATCACAAGAGTTTGGGAGTTTGATGCACAGGCAAAAATGACTTTGTTAAATTTATCTAATCCTTTAGAACTCAAATCTTTTCAACGATTTGATAGAAATTCTCAAAAAATTTATTGCCGAAACTCAATGATACTAAATTGAAATCTTCGAAAAAAAAAGTTATTTCAAAATAGTACTTCACTTGAATAACAGATTAAAATAAAATTCAAAGCAAAAGAAACTTAGAAAATTCAGTCTTCAATTCGAAAATTTAACAACCTATTCATCATATCACAGAACTTTTATTTGTAAAATTTAAATTTTTTTTTTTTTTTCTTACTCCTTCGCTTGAGGAAAAGACAATTCTGAACAAATGATTTGACCTGATGATCAAATCAATAACTCTTTCTCTTCAGGATTAATATCCAACGAAATATGATGATAAATGAATGAATCAAGGAAAGAAGGAGAAAGGAATGTAAAAGTTTCAAGTACATCATTTCGAAAAAAAATCAAAAAAAAAACCGGTCATAGTGGAAAAAGTAGTAAATTATTGATTTGAATATCAATCATTTTGACATTTTAGAAATGCGACGAAGGTATGTTTCTTGAAAAGTCAACACTAAAAAAAAAAAAAGAAAAAAAATGAAAAAACAAAAAAAAAAAGAAAAAAAAGCGATACTATTGGCGTATTTAGATTAAAATCTAAGCGCGACTTGAAAAATGAGGGACACATCCGGCCTCTAATTTCGTTGATAATTTTACATATTTCATCGTTTTCATTTTCTTACTTTCCTCCAGTTGGCTAAATGTTTTATTTTTCTTCCATCAATCTTCATGCATTAATTAGATAATTTTCTTTTAATTCCAACCATTTTTAGTAGTGCGAAATAATCTTAGATTAGTTTAAATTTCTCTAATCAATTCTAATCAATGATATTTTAAAAAATTTTTTAAACAATGGAATTTTAAATTGTAATAATGCGTAAAAATTTTTTTGCTTCGTTCAATTCATTAGACTTGATCAATTTCTTCAAAAGATGTTGAAAAACATTTTTATAGTAAGAATATAACTTTGACACCGATAATTTTACAAATATGGAAGGATGAAACTTTTCATTTTTTTCAATTTAATTTTACTTTTCTTAAATCAATCATCCCAATCAACATATTTTACCAGTTGAAATTAAATTTTCAATTTGTGAGAACGTTTTGCAGTTATAATTTAAAACTTATAACGTACTTTTAAGGAAATCACAGAAAGATTTCAGTTGTTTCAGTTAATTCAATTAATTGGTAACTCATTAAATTAACAAATGAATTTAAAAACCATTTTTGTATAATTTTGTGCTTCAATATATATAAAAGAGGAAAAGGAAGTCACTGTTGAATAATTAATTACTTTAACAGATTTATTGTTACAAACTTTAATTAGACTAATTATTTTAATAAATTTATTGTTGATTACTTTAATGAGTTAATAACTGATTGAATTAGCCAATTTTAATTAGATTAAAAGAAATTCTAAACACGAATTTATTTGAATAAATTGAAATGCATAATTGCTCAATTGGTTGCCAACGAAAATTGTCGCTTTTGTTCAAATTTTGAAAATAAATTCTAACTAACTCACAATTGCATCATACATTTTTAAGAGCTTCGAGGAATTTGAAAAATTTTTTACAAAAATCTCTGAGAGATAGAAAAACGAGTACTTTTGTCGCCTTTTATCGATGACATCTTTGAAAAACAAATATTCCCTCATTTATTCACTTATTCAGCACATTTTTTCTAACTTCACTTAAGCTTTAAAACAAGCAAACTGTCAGTTTTCAACTTTTCCATTCTTCTAATAACATTCAGTACTAACTGCTATTTCACACATTTTTACTGAATTTTTAGCAAACTTGGATTGCTCTATTATCGTTACCTTCGATTCATTCAACTATAATCTTTTCCCACTTTTTTTTTCTTGTTTTTTTTACAAATTTCAGTTTTATGCAGTGAATAGCTATTTGAACTAACTGGAATGCACTAATTTTAATTTAAATGAAATTATAAAGTTTAAAATCTATCTTAATTTGTTTCATTTTGATCGTTTTATTTTAAACATCAGATTAAATCTTGCTAAAATAGATCCTTTTTATGATTAATTAACAAGTTCATTAATTTTGCTCTCAATTAGACAAGTTAATTTATGCTTGTTTAGAAGAGCAAAATAATAGAAATTTTCAGGAATTCAGTAGTTGATAATTTCATTTCGAATATCTGTAATTCTTGAAGCGACTATTTTTTGATTCATTTTGATAAGATCAAAATTTGCCATTAAATTCAATCTAATATGTTCATGATTGTTATCAATAAATACAGTGCTATTATTTATAAATTCAAAATAAATGTATCAGTTAACCAGAGAATTTTGTATCTTGTGATTTTTCTATGATGTAATTGAGGATTATTTAATAAAAAATGTATTTGAATTTAAAACATCATTTTACGATCCGAAATTTCATATTAAAGAATCTAATGTCCTTTTATCAAGCAAATAAATCTTAAATTTTTTTTCCTCACAAATGTTTTATGTGACCTCAACATTCTTGCTCCTTCCTTTCATTTCTATTAATTTAATTAAAAACAAAAAAAAAAAAAAAAAAAACAGGAAGAATGGAACATTTATGTTCTATTTTTAACATTAAAACCATCTGTTATCATATCATTAAATGCATTTATTTTGATATGTTGTTATTAATGTAAGCAGAAGTTGAAGAAAGTTTTAATTTTTCGAAAAAAAGTGCCTGAAATTCTCGTAAAAGAACGAATATGAGAAATTGTCAATGAAATGTTAATTGTTCTGTTTACGCTCTTTCTTATCGCTTTATCAAAGAATTTTATCAATTCTCAACTGATCTGCACCAATGAAGTATCTGGGTGAGTTCACAAAAAATAAAAAATGAAAAAAAAAATCGCTTCACTTCTATGTGTTAATTTTTTTGATCGAAATTTTTAAGAATTTTTATTGGAATATATCATAAATTCTAATGATTTCACGTCATTTAGTTATAATAAATAAAAGACAGAATTACAAAGATATTCTGACTGATAAACCAATTGATGTCAGGATAATTTTATTTTTGGTTCTAGCATTTCTTGAACAGCAGTAAAAATTTGAAATTTTGTAGAAATTTACAAAGTAAAGGGTTGAATTGAATCTCTACATTACGCTTTTTTCAATATTGCTAAAAAAAAATTATATTTTATGGGAAAGAGATTCTAGTGTTTTTTTTCTTTCTTTTTTTTTTTTCGGAATGTCGATCATTTGTTTCTTTCAGCTTGAATCAGAAACGAATATGCTTTGATCTTGACAAAGGTCGCTTTATTGATCCAAAAATTGGCCGAAATTCGATATATGATATGGAAGTTGGTCTTAAACAACAAGAAGTTTCGTTGGGTCGAAATCGAAGGAAACGTACTTTTTTTTTTTTTCGCGATTAATTAGTATTTTCCATATCTCATTAATTGAGATTCCAGAAATAACTTCAGTGTTTGAGATTTCAGAAATAACTTCAATGTTTACTACACTAATCAACAAAATATTATAATTATATATATATATATTTTTTTTGATTGGAATTTCGAAATATAGAAATTTTGAGCAATTTTTCGTTATTTTTTTTTTCTTAGAAAAAGATCTCATTTATTTTGTTTTGAAAACAAATCGAAAAACAAGTGAAAATTGATAAAAATCTCTCTTAGGAATGTTTTTTTCTTTTTTTTTTTTTATCGTAGAATTTGTGCAAAAATAAATGAGCGTCTAAAACTCGCTTAAAAATTCATTCGTTTCCTGAAAAGATAAAAATCATCTCTAAAATGCATTTATTTATTTCCCTTACATTTATTTTCGAAATTTTAATGAAAAATTTCTTGCAAAAAAAAAATAACTGCTCTTAAATCAATCTTATTATTATAGTTGTAATAAAAGAAGAAGTCCGTTGCAGACAAGATTCAATGTTATCCAAAATCATTTTTGATCTCTTAGATAATACTTTTTAGAAGATGCCAATCAAAACTTCCACGAAATAAACATTTTTTTATCAGTGATAATTATTTTTTTCGCTGAATTTTTTCCAACTATTTGCTTGCAGTGTATGCGGTGCAATGCATTTGCGTACAGTAGTACTCACTTGAAATAATGTGAATTTCACATTTTTTATTAAAAATGTCAAAAATTTCATATTTTGCATTAATTAATTACACTAATTACAGCACGTGCTTGTCGTGGCTATAATTTTTACCGTCGCTGCCAGAAGAAGTATGCGACGCATTTAGGAAGATTGGAATGCCGTTACGCAAGATGTTCCGTGTGCATTACGGAACACTTGCATCCTGGTTGCCCCTTCTGTCACGCAGATAGTTGGTGTTTGACCTTAATAACCTTTACTTATGTCTAATAAATCACAGGACTGAATTTTCAGTTAAATCTTTCAAAAATTCCAAATTTGTCTAAAATTTTGATTTACAATGATCTTCAAGTATTTTCTTTTTAATTTTAAATTTTATTTGAATTTAAATTTTAAATTTTTCAAAAATTCTTTATTTTGCAGAATCAGTATTTTGTCCAGCTGTAGAAACATGCTCTTGCCCTTGGAAAGCTGGTTATGGCATTTGGGATTCCTGTAGGCGGCAAGTTAATAATCGATGCTATGGTACTTGAAATCAAATTTCAATTTTTCAGATTTTCTATTTGAAATGTTTGGTGTAATTTAAAAATCAAAAAAAAAAAAAAAAAAAAGGAGCTAAATAATTACAAAGAACCTGTTCTTTCTCTTTTCACTCTCAAATGATATTTCGAAAAAATTTTCAAATTAAAAGTGTTTACAGCATTTATCATCAATTGAATTATTGAATAATACTTTTGAATTTTGTTATTCAAATCCTTTAAATTTGTATCAAAACGAAAATAATTTTGCAGATATTAACGCGACGAAATCAAAAAAGAACAAAAAGAAACATCAGAAAAAGAATCACTTCAGATGACAAATGGATATTATTCTGAGCCTCGCGTTTTCGGAATCTTTTTCGGAACTCTTTCGGAATCTCTCATAGCTTTTTGAAAGGATGCTTTAAGTAATTCTTCTTAATCCGAAGAAAATTATCCATCGATTATTATGCAAAAAGATGGCCTGAAAAACTACCAATCTCAGACTTTTGGAAAATTTTTTAATATTTAATAAAAATACTTTTATTCAATCTTGAGTGATAATTCGATTTGCATAAAAATTTGTCTCGAAATTTATGAAAATTTTTTGCTTGAAATGATCAATAAACGATATATATATATATATGCTACGAATTTATTTGAAAATAAAGGATTTCATATCGGACATGATGCTTAACTTGCTAACTTCGATATCGCGGGAAACAGAAGTATCAAATGGGAAGAAAGGTATAAATCAAAGCATCCAGTACTTCAGTATAGTTTTTTCAAAGTAAATTGGGAATTATTGATTGGAATTCGCTCTCAAAATTTAGAACAAATTTCTATCACTAATCATTGTGCTTGATATCACCCAATGTTTCAAAGTTTCGAATCGAAATTCCAGAACTTTTAGAGCAATCGGTGTATTCCTTCAATTACTATCAAAATTGTGTAAACTCTTTTTCCGTAAAAATTGACGAATTCACAATTTTACTCACTAAATTAATCATACCTTAGGTCCTAAAAGTAATTCTTCAGTATTGATATGATGTAAAAATCGCTGTGTGCGAGCTAAATTTATTAGAATTCCAGAACTTTCAGATTTTTTCAAAATTCCAAATTTTACTAGGATTCTAAAACTCTTAGATTCTATTGAAATTCCTGAACTTCCAAGATGTTTAATGAAGTGTGCTTCGAGTTAGTAATATATCTGTAGATCATATAAATCAGTTGATTTTTACCTTGTAGAAGAAAGAAGAGATCTGTATGATTTGTGATTTGGGATTCTAGAATCGTTGGATTGGAGATCTTTCTGCTGCTGTGACTTGACAATAGTAGTCCTTTGATGGATGGTTATTTGTGCTTCGTTGAGTTTGCTTGATACTGGCTAGGAACGTCTTGCCACTGATGTAGGAGAGCCTGTCGCTGATGGTTATTCTCTTGTTGCTGATAAATTGATGATATCGACACTTGTAGACACTGAACCGCCACTAGCCTTGTTGCACTGATGATAGGAGTAGTCCAAAGATTGCTGCCGTCGCTGCTGATAATGTGTTCATGCACTGATGCTGTTGTCCAGAAAGTTCCGCTTTTGTATGGTCATCCTTGATAGCAGCAAAGGTTCATACATTAATCATACAAAAAAGATTTGTATGGATAAAGATTAAAGGATAAGAGATAAGTAATGCTTAAAACATTTGAACAGAGAACAAGGATTTAGTCCTTACATTATTCGACAATTGTAATGGTTGCAGCCAATGGCAATCCTTTAGACAAAGAGCATGATATTAATCCCTATGATATTACAGACATATTTCACAATCATTTACAATCCTTAAATAAAGAGTATGACATTAATCCTTATAAAATTATAAATATTAGCATGTTTTACAACCATTTAAGCATTTTTTTAACCATTTACAACATGTTTTATGGCCATTTTTTTTTTTTTCATTTTTTAAACGAAGCACATAAGCATTATCAACAGATTAGATGATGAAAAACAAAAGACCATTGTGCGCAATATGAATAAATGGTTACATGTTTGAAATTGCAAATTTTTATTATAAACAGCATTTGGATATTTCAGCATTTCGGTTTATCGACACGACTAACATACGATGAAAGTTTTAAAATATAACTATGAGGAATTTTCTGTGTCAAGATTTCGAACATATAACATATAAATTAGTTTTTTTTTTTTTTGTAATGGTCGTAGTGTTATTTATTTTCCTTTGGTTTTTATGATATATAATTTTTTTTTTGGTTTTTTTTTTTTTTTTTTTTTTTTTTTTTTTTTTTTTTTTTTTTTTTTTTTTTTTTTTGTTATTTAGCTTGAATATTTTTTGTGGAATGACTTTTGGTAATGGTATGAAGCAGAGCATTATTAATATTATTAATCATAAGACTATTGATACTTATTATATTATTTTGGGTTATTGAGCTGGTTTAAGTGCTTTTTTCTTGTCTATATTAATTCGTTTTCAATAATGCTGTCATCGGCCAAAAAACTGCTTATGATTATATTCATAGTTAGTCAATTGGGCATTATTTAACTAGGCTATTTCTTTCCAGGTGAAATTACCACCTTCTTTTAGAAAATTAAAAAAGAGAGAAGTTATATATATTCAAATGGCAATAATTTGTTGGTCATGGAAATTATCCATTAATTCTTATCAATTAAATCATCTTATTCTCACTATAGATTACCTATACCTAATAGTTATGAATTATGAATTGCCTGAATTATTCTTGTTAATAATTTTAGGTTACTGTTATCGCAGTTTGCAATAGTTATGAGTTATGAATTACTTTATTAACAATTTCGGATCATTATTATTATGCTTTGCATATTGAATGCATTATTCGTAAGCATTTTTGAATATTTAAGTCCATTTTCTTTTTTTTCTTTTTCTGATATTATAAGATATTACTTCCCTGTTTTCATGAATTAACATCTGAATGAGGAAGAAATGATACAATGAAAATTATAGCTTAATATACGGAAATAGGACATGTCGAAATGTATACCACTGAAAATTAGCAAATAACAAGGTAGAATAGATTTTTGAGCAAATAAGATAAACAAGTTGTATTGGCTGTGAAAAAAAATGGAAAGAAAAAGGATAGAAAAATATAGTAGACGGAATAAATGTAAGAGTCATATATCAATGTGTATTGTCATCTATGGAAATTTGTAGAAACTTTTTACGAGAAATATGTTAGGGAAAAAATCTTTTTTTATTGCGATCTCAACTTGAGTAATTAACCAGCGATTGTAGAAAAGTCGACTGTGAAGAATTTATTCGGTAATAATTACGTTGAACAGAATTGAGCAAAGAAAACAGCGCGGGAAATCACTAAATGTTTTTAAAAAAAAAAAAGGGCAGAAGAATGTGGAGCTGATTAACGATTAAATCAAAAGGAGGAATGACCTTTCTCACATATAACAAATCTTTTTCAGTGCAGACATAGAGATAGATGTGATTATAAAACCAGAACAATCACCTAAGAATGAGTCTACAATTTCTCACTATTGAAACTGAAACTGGAGAATCGGAGACAAAGATGAGAATTAGATATATCGTAACCTTCATTCATATTCACGGAAAAGTCTTAGATATAAACTTATTGATAAGATCAGAAAATGAAAATTAGGTAAGTGACTCATTAAATTGGTACCATAACATTAATTCATTATATTCTATAGTGTAATGTTCATTTAATTTTATAATAGATTATTAGTCATGATGAATATAATAATTTGATTGCTTGGATATACCTATAATATAAATTATTTCGATTTTCCGACATTATCTTTGAGGAAGACGTCAGCAAAATGGCGGAAAATTGTACTCACCGAATAGTTGGATTTATTATTAGAGTTAACTAAATTAAAACTTTGTCATCAGTCATCGATGACATAATTAAATGCAATGCACCAACAGAATTTATCAAAAAAAGATCGGACGAATGCTTCGGAATATCTTCATCGAACGAACATTTTGATATAACTTCTTAATTCAATGTTTTATTTATGATATAATTGATGAAAAAGTGCCTCAGCTAGGAAATTGTAAGTTAGAAGTACGAAATAAAATATACAGAAAAATTTGCAAACATTTGGAAACGCTGAAATTGACAAGGATAACAAATGAATTAATAATTATTTATACCAATTTGACTGATTCACGAGTGCCTCTTTCGTACAGCAATCATAATCCATGCGTATTTGCATCAGTTTTTAGAGAATAGATAAAAATTAATGAATGATTTAATTAATAATGCGAGTAATTGAATAAGTTGCAAAAGTAAGAATAAGTAAGTAACTTACTGCTTCACAGATACTTATTGCTTTGTTGTAAATAGTACATTCCGGTAATTCTCGGCCATCGTTGAAAATAGGATATTCTCGAAATCATTCTTGCTCAGGAACACTGGTCGAATAATAGTGGAATGTGGAGAATCGTGATTGTTGAAAACATCGGGTGACGAAATATTATGATGAGCCAGATCTGGATTTTGCATCGGAAAGAGTCTTCCAGTACCTATTGGAAAAGTTGAATTTGAACTGGTGTGACAGAAACGAATCCTTTAGCAACAAAGTTTTATTGATACATGGAAGAGTGTTTCTTCTGTATAATTAAAACAACTGTTAAAGAATATCCAATTGATTACAAGATTATTCTTCTTTTGCTGATAAAGAGAATGTTGTAGAAACCATCGCTATATCATTCTCAGTCGCTTTAGAAACTAATATGTTTTAGAGAACTTGTAGCCAACCGTTATTCTTCTAAATCCGATCCTTATATGTCCTTTCGGGACTCCTCTTTTTTTTCATGATCCATGATTCATTGCCTCATGATTGGTCGACCTCGCTTTGTTTACCTGTTAATCGGAACATTTTAGCAGTTAACATGTTTGTCGTTTCGATGGGAAACATGTTTATCTTTGTCGTTTCGATGGGAAACATGTTTATCCTTTGTTAACAATCATTTTCTACGTTTGGTGGCGAACATGTTTATTATTTTGGCGGTTCACTTGAAACTACCGTGACGCTTTTTGACTATGAACCTGGGAAATTAAACCATCTTTCAGAATTTCCCGAAAGCATCGCAGAACAAGGATGTGCTGGATTCATAAACTCAAACAACCAAAGATTTAGGAGTTCGGTCTTCTTTAATCAGCTTCAAAACGACAGTGTTTCAAAATAGTGAAGATAATTGCAGAACATTATTAGCACATTTTGTGCCAAAATTTGGCTCACTCGGACTACCAAAGCCATTTATTTCGCCATTCTTCTTCCAATAAACTTCATTTATGAATTTGGGCAATGGCAATGCGGGAAGATAATAAATGTGCTCAGCTTGGGTTAAATAAGAAATTGGATAAGCTTGACCTTTAACTTTTGGTACTGCAAGATGGTGATAGAAATGATAGAGTGATGCTTGTGAAAGAGGGGACATTAAGAATAGTGATTTATTGCGTGTTTTTGGATAGCATTTTTTGATAGCATCTTTCGATGCATGCACTTTGACCTCTGTTTTAGCCATCTCAATCATCATAAATCGTGTTCCTAATACAAGTTTCTTAGTATTATCACCAGCTCTTTGACATTACTCATTTCTATTTGCTTTGCAACAATCTAACTTTCAGTCGTGTTTCCTCACTGAGGAATTAGTGCTGCAAATGCACGAATCACCTTGTATGAATCACCACGGTGACATGTTTTTGTCAAAGTTTTATTTCCTGTTGATTCATTCGCTAAAGGTTTGTTCTCATTTTTTCCATTCTGAGCCTTTGAAAACTTATCATTCGTTTGTTTATATTTATTGATTTTCTCAAATTGAATATAATTACTCAATTTAATACCCGAAATGTCTATCTTTTGCTTCTAAAATATGGAATTACGATGAAAACTCTCTTAAAAAATTACTTTCTGCGCGCATTATATATAAAATTAATTTTTTAGAATGGATGCAATAACGGAATCGCCCGGACTGTATTGGCCTGTGTCGAGCAAATATGACGTGGTGGATAGGAAATATAAGTTTTTTAAGGCGTGAGTTTTTTTTTTCTTTTTTGTTCACTGAAAATATTGGACAAAGTTCAAAAAGTAGAAGATTTCTATTGGAGGTATCCGTTAAACTTGGAGATAATATTCTGTTAATTGCTCAGATTGCATTCTGATTAATAGAATATTCGAAATATCTTTTATCTGATTCTTAGTCAATTTTAGCCCTCATGCTGGTCGGATGCAAAATTATTATCCATTAATACAATTTCTTCATACTGCTTATTCATCTCGACGCAGTGCTACAACTCTGAAATCCCAGGTAATTCAGTTTTCATGTCAGCTCACAAATCAGTCTTGCTTTCTATTATATTTTTTTTATTTCATTCCTCAGCAAAAGAATGTAGAAAAAAATTTCAGGTTTTAATCGGAGGTGAAATGGACGAATTTACTATCGATCCAAATGTCAAAAAGGTATTTTCTACCATACAGTATTAGGAAATATAATTCAGTACTACGGGTTATTGAAAATGAATCCAATGGAAATCTTTCCAATCATAATTCATTAAGAAAACACTCACTACGATAAACGATTTGTCGAATGATATATTGTTGGTAGTATTTGGTTATTGTCATCCGATTGATCTGATACATTGTTTCTCCCTGGTTTCTCGCCGTTGGAATTATTTAGCGAATCACCCTACTTTCTTCACTGAAGTTCGAGTATTAGTTAACGATCTCTCATTGAAGTATGGCAGTGTAAAATTATTCTTCCAGAGAGTAAGTTTTATGCAACGATTTTTTGCTTAGTAATATCTGATAATCAGTAAAGAAAGTTTTTATAATTTATGGATTATAATTAATCGAAGTCTGAGAACAGATTTGTTGTTTTACCTTGAAATTACTTTCCTTCCGTTTGTCTACTTTTGCTGATCAGTAAGTTGAAATGTAAATATTAGTTCATTCATTTCGTATATTTTCAGACTTCTCAATATCTACGGAAATTATGTATTGATTGTTCGGTGCCCTTACCATCTGTCAAAGTTAATGCATTATTCGACATTTGTTTTCTTAACGTCATCCATCTCGATCTTGGTTTTTTTAAGGGTACAAATTAAAATTATCTTAATAGCAGAGTTATTGCAAATTTGATTTTCTTAAAATTCAAATAATTTTTCCATCTAAAGGATTTTTCAGAAATGAATACTATATTGTTGAAAAAATTATCATATTGCTTCCCCAATGTTGAAACATTACATATGGAGGAATTGAATCGAGTATGTTAAAACTGCATAAAAATTGCTCTGATTATCTTTTAGGAGTGCTGTAATTGTAACTATCATTACTATGATTATTCTTAAGAATTAGTAATTAAGCTCCTAGTTCTCCCCAAATTTTTTAGTTTGATTCAACAATGTATCAAAATTTTGGATAATATTTATTGAGTCTGTTTCAGTTAGTGTAATGTTTTGAATATTATTCTTTTGCAGGGTTCTACTGACCAAAATGGAGAGGAATGGAATAAAGTGATGGAAATGTTATTTGGAGATGAGAGCATTTTCCCGAAAATGCAAAATTTTTTCATGGGCACTATAGATATATTCCGTACGAAATTGTCGGCTTGTAAACGCTCATTAAATTTATTATATATTGATATAGGAGTAGACAGAGTGAAGTAAGCTTTTATTCTTTTGCCGTTAACATTTAAAAGCTTTTTATGACTTTGTATTTTGAAATCTTATTATTTGAAAGTTGCTGATTATCTAGCTTTATCTCAAAATGTTTGATCATAATTGCAAAAACTGATACATATTTTTTTATTAACCAGTATCATATTCATGAGCATTACTAATATGTTCAGTAATATTGCTGTTTTTCAGTTTTAACGAAATCAGAACTTCTCCATGGAGGTCAACACTTACCGAACTTTATCTTCTAAGTTTTATTGATAACAATGACTTGCAATATATTGCTAGCTTGCATAATTTGAAAGTATTCTCATTGGTTCTCATGTATGCCTCGGATGAACATATTGCTCCTTTAAAGGTAAGCAAAGAAGTTCAGAATATGGTTTAACACCTCCTCTCAATCTTTATTTTTGAAAATAACTGTTGTATTTTTTGTACTATAGTAATTTTTTCCTTATACTTTTTGTCTTTGAAGATTAAATGGTTTACACTGCTGATTTCTCACTAGTGTATCCACTTAACTTTTCTAAAATGAAGTTCTGTTCTGAGAATTTGTACATTCTTAATTTGATTTCAATCTTTGATATTCTGATCATCATTTTGCAATAAACATTATGAAGCGATTGATATTATTTTGATTCACTTTTTTATTTATTAATCTTTTGATGTTTGCAGAATTTGTATAATTTAGAAGAGCTACACATGAATTGTAGTGGCAGTGATTGTTATCTTTCCACTGAAGGAACGATTAATTTATTTACTTTACCAGTCAAGAAAGCTGAAAAATCATTTCCATACAAGCTCAAGCATTTAGAATTTATAGATTTCCGTGCATGCAAAATCGATCTTTTAAAAGCTATTGATCAAAAGTATGTATTATTCAAGTTATACTACAGTGCATAAATTTTGCTTGCAGTAAAAGTGAGTCGCAACATTTTTGGATTAATGTAGTTGTTGGAAATAGAATATATTATTGAGAAATTAAATATTAGTCATTATAGTTGTCCGGAGTTGAAAACACTTGGTCTGTCGTTCAATGAACATATGGGCGATGAAGCTGTGCCATTTATTATTAGTAATTTCAAGTGAATAAATTTTGTCTTTTAATTACATTTTAACCGTTAATTTTCTTTTTAAAATGTTCATTTTATTAAATTAATTGAATTTTCACTTTCCCATGAGAACCAATTTAGTATTGAGAAATAAACATCAGTTCATATATATATATATCAATTGCAGAGTGTTATAATTTGCAATCTGATTCACTAAAATGTTTTTTTTTTTTTTTTTAACTTATAGCTACGGTGAGATATTCCTCAAGGTCACTCCAAATAGAGCCAGCGAACAAATCCATATTTAAAATAATTAGATTAGTATTCTTAATGCGTCAGTTGCATGGAAAAAGTTCTGAATAAAATATTTATCTGGTTATCTACATTGTATGAAAAACAAATATTTGGTTTTTTTTTTTCAGACACTTAGTTTTTTTGGATCTAAGTAATCTTGGAGATTGCTATAAGGATGAAGTTTGGAATGATCTAAACAGTGACAATTTGCCTGATTTACATCTCCTCAAACTTCATGGAAATAAGGTAATCGTTTATCAGGAAATGGATGGGAAATGAAAAATGGATATCGTTCAAAATAATAAGTAGCATTTGGTTCTAATTTTGACGGAAAGAATTTGCAGATGGCAAAATTAATGATTTTCTAATAGTTTTTGTCTAGATTTTTATGCATAATCGAGAATAAGATAGTCAACTGTGAGAGATAAAAAAAGTCATGCTGAAAATGGAGCAGTTTTTTTAAGGTTGATGTTGAAAATTTACAACGCCTAAATTTGAAACGACCTAAACTGTTGATTTCAACCAAATGGAATTATTTTATTAACTGGACTAAAACTGAGGATGGTTGCATTTTTCACGATACTTTTGATGGTGATATCAGAGCTATAGAAAATGATTTGCTTCAGATCGATGGATTTCGTAATTTTGCAATTACTGTACCATTATTCATGTTAGTTTGAAAAACTTTTGCTGCGTTTGAAACGATATATTTGAAGAAAAGATCATTTTCAACAATTATTATTCTCTATATTAATAACTCTTTTATCTCATTCGCATTTTTCCAACATTTTGTTAGCACCACTTTATTTTTTTTTTATCAATTTATGTTTTAGGTATGATACGGAATATGAAATTATTTCTCGCACATTATCGCTTGATATTTCTGCGTCTGAAGAAAAGCGACCGTATGAAATTTCCTCTGACATTCATTCTGTGTAATTACAATCTGTTCTTTAAATATAAGCGGTTAGCTTGCATTACGATTATTTACAGTCTATACCATCTGCAAATAAACAACCAATCATTTTCATTTTTTGATATACTAATTTGCATATTTTTCTAGTAGTTTGGACTGCAACTAAGACTGTGCTTTTCGTAATGCGCAACCTAACCAAAATACTATAGCGAAGCATGCGCCCTGTGAAGAAGACGAGCAAGATCATAACTGTAACATACATTATAACCAAAAGAAAACAATATACATTAATAATAGAAGCAAAATGGCTGTCAGCTCTTCTTCCGTTACCACCACCTCCCGAGGAGGTGGTAAGGAAACCTGCCCAACAACAAACCGACAACACTTAAAGTGTTACTTCAACTTCAACTTGCCGATAAGGTTTTCTACCATTGTATCAAAATTACCTCGAGGCAGCCATATAGAGCAAGCCAGAGGTTCTCCGTTTCAAAATTTCAAATATTGCAGTAAAGAAAGTATACAGAAGAAATAGGAGAGAGACCTAAAGAAAATACAAGGAAAAGAAAAAGCCAAGAACAATCTGACCTATTAAAAAAATATTGCAAAAACGAAATAACACTAAATGAATTTATCGATAAGGATAACTTATTCGTAATGCGCAACTTAACCAAAATAATAACACTAAAATCAAACATGATTCCAGACCGTGCTCAACAAACGGATTTATATTTAATATTAGGTGAACCAGGCGTTGGCAAAACCACTTTTGCCTGTAATTTGTCCAAAAGTTTCTATATCAAAACAAGCAATACAGAAAAGTGGTGGGACGGGTATAACCAAGAAGAATTAGTCATACTAGATGACTGGTAATACTATGGCGGAGCTCCGCCAACGAACCGTATGTGGGATCTTCGCCCCCACCAACCCCTGGCGCTTCGCGCCGCCAATTCATTTCCAAACCAAACAAATTAACCCACCAAATCAGGCTGCCTCAACCAAGCAAGAGTAACCGACACCTGAATCTTACCCCGACCACCCCTACAATCACTACCATGGGTCATATTAATGACGGAGCTGTTCGGCGGATAAATGTGAATTTGGATAAGAAATTTTATTCAGATCGGTGTGATTGTGGTAGTGGTGGGGGAAAGATTCAGGTCACCAAAATAATCACCTTAAAAAACTATCTTATCGAAGATAGGACGGAACCCACGGAGCTATACCTCATAATAGGCGAGCCTGGAATTGGAAAAACAACATTCGCCACAAAGCTGTCCAGATCATACTACATCAAAACAAGCAATATGGACAAGTAGTGGGACACGTACAACCAAGAAGAAGTTGTCATTCTCGACGACTTTTACGGTTGGATGTCCGCAGCCGAACTGTTCAATTTAGCGGACTCAAAAAAACATATGGTCCCGATAAAAGGTGGCTTTGTAAAATTCACAAGCAACAAGCTGCCGGAATTCTGGTGGAAACCAAAAATAACAAGGAAATGCGATATGCAGGCCTTCGACAGACGAGTCACGCTAACATGAATCTGGACATCAAAAGAAAACCGAATGTTTTTCAATTACATATATTTTTTTAATATCTCCTTCCTCCCATTTCTCTAATAATAATTAATCATTAATAAATTAATTAATAATAAATGATAATAAATAATGACGAATAGTGATAAATGATAGTAAATAATAAATAATAATAATGGTAATAATAATATTAATAATTAACAATTAATAATTATTTAATTGCCAATTAATAATTAATAATAATAGTAACAACAAATAATAATAAATATTCAAAAACATGCGCGTATTCGAATGCAACGTTGTTCCAGAATTTCAAAGCAATGGTTAAGAACTTCCCAATATCTAAGATTTTGAATTAATATAGATAAGATGCGTGCTTAATGTCTTTTCGGACGTTTAAAATTTTGAACAAACGAACATTGACACTTTTATTTGTATAGACTGGCTGGAGCTGGACGTGCGAAGCATGGCCGGCCCCCACAGACTAGCTGGATCGGCCAAGCGGAGCATGGCTGGGTTCAGCTAGTTTATATGAATAAGAAAGTATTCTAGTTTGTCGGAATTATTCCAAAACAAATCATCATCGAATGGATTTCAGTAGAAATTGAAGTTCATTTCGTGTTTTTAAGATATGATCGAATGTTTCAGATTATTGGTAAATAGCCGGAAAGCAAATTTCACGGAAGATCTGTATCTAAATGATCGAATGGTTAAGTTCAAGTGGAAGCATATGAACAAAATACTTTTTTAGAAATGGATAAAGAAAACGTTTATAGGATTTTGACAAAGTGATAATTCATGTTGAATGGAAAAGCATTCAATCAAAAATTCCAAAAATGCACTGTCAACGAGAAACATATAAAAAAATAACCATTCTCACTATTAACATCATATTCTTTTTGGTGCAATTGTATCACCAGATTTACTATTTACAAAGATAAAAATATAATTTTTCTAATGTTTGCATCTCCCTACGTTTTCCATCGTTCCATTTACTAATAATATCAAAACAGCCGAAAATGATTCGTTGAAGCTTCATTATATTTCATATTATTTTTTGACGAAAGTGTCGAAAATGAGAAATGTAATGACCGATCAATTGAAATTGACAATCACTAAGCACAATCATCGAAATTGATTTTCTTACAACTCACTGAAATTCATCGGTATACACAATATTAGTCATTCTACGAAAATTCGACGTTTGAAGCAAATTAGAAAGTTAAACAAATTTAATAAATGAGTATTTATAAGTTATCCAATATAACCTTAGTACATTTCTTCCTTTTTCTCTTCATCTTCAAGAATAACATAAAATGACTATTTACAATTGTATGCTCTTAATTGAGATCTAAGGAAGAGTCGAAGTTAACAATAAGTAACAAATTTGATTAGAATTGTTATTTAGACTTAAATTGGATTTGAAGCATTATTAATTTTTTTTGAAATTTCAAGGAAATCATATCTAATGGCCAAATACTACTGCTTTCAAATTTATCAAGAAATTCTTCGATATCTTGCAATAATATTTTTACTCAATCTTGAGTAATAATTCGATCTGCATGAAAAGTTGATTCAAAATTTATGCAAATTTCTTGCTTGAAAGGATCAGTAAATGATATATATATATATCTATGCTATGAATTTATTTGAAAATAAAATAGAACAAAGGGTTGCGAATCGAACGCAATGCTTGATTTGCCAATTTCGATATCACAGGGAGTGGAAGTGTCGGATGGGAAGAAAGGTATATATCAAATCATCAAATAATTCAGCATAATAATTTCAACTTAAATTGGGGATCTCTGGTTGGATTTCGCTCTTAAAATTTAGAACAAATTTCCATCACTAATCATTGTACTTGATATCACCCAATGCTTCGAAGTTTCGAATCGAAATTCCAGAACTTTTAGAGCAATCAGTGTATTCTTCCCATTACTATCAAAATTGTGTAAACTTTTTTTCCGTAAAAATTAACGAATTCTCAATTTCACTCACTAAATTAATCATACCTTAGGTCCTGAAAGTAATTCTTCAGTATTGATATGATGTAGAAATTGCTGTGTGCGAGCTAAATTTATTAGAATTCCAGAATTTCCAAATTTTACTAGAATTCTAAACTTTCTAGATTCTATTGAAGTCCCAAAACTTTCAGGATGTTTAATGAAGTATGCTTTGAGTTAGTAATACATTTGTAGGCCATATAAATCAGCTGATTTGTCGAATGACATACGATAAAAGTTTTAATATATAACTCTGAGGAATTTTTTGTGTCAGGATTTCGAGCATATTTGAATAATACTGTTGTTGGCCAAAGAATTGCTAACGGTCACATTTATAGGCTAGCCAATTGGACATTATTTGACTGGGCCATTTCCTTCCAGGTGAAATTACCATCTTCTTTTATGAAATTAAAAAAGAGAGAAGGGGCCGGATTGAAGTTTCATATTTCAATAAGACAAAAGAGTTCATACTTCATGGGAAATACTCGGAATTCTAATTTAAATAGGCAATAATTTGCTGATTACCACTAATTAGATTACCTGTACCCAATGATTGTAAATTATTCAATTATTTTGTTAATAATTTCAGATTACTATTATTGTACTTTATATATTAAGTGCATTGGTAGTAAGTATTGTTGAATATTTGAATCCATGGCCTATGCTACTTATGGCTTTAATTTTATTTATTCCCATTTTTCCAATATTCTATTCCAATCAGCATGAAGGTAAACTAATAAAGTTTATAGCCAAGTAAACAGATCGATAAATTATTGCTTATCAGATATTGTATGAATATGAAGATAAAAAGGATGAAAAGCAAAGAAAATGATTTTAAAATTTTTGGAATAATTTTAAAAATTTTTGAAATTTTACAGAAAATTTGAAATTATTTGGTTCGATACAATTAATATGTGGTTTTGTTGAATTATTTTGGTCTAGTTGCGTTATACTTGATATGCATTATCATTCTAACGATTGGCGTGCATATTTCACCATGTTTACGGTATATTGGCAGGTTAAAAAGAAAACAAAAAATTTCCTTTTTTTTTTTTCTTTTTTTTCAAAATAAAAGTATCAATTAGAGAAAGATTGAGAATTTTTGAAATTATTTAACAAGATCACAATATCGATTGAATTTATTTTCTGCTTTATTCTGTTGATTGATCCAGAAAAGTTTGATAGTTTGGCGGTACTAGCCATACTTTTCAGTTCGATAAAAGATGTATAGCAATAAAAATGAACTTATTTCAAAATCTGAGAAAAAATTTTCAGTTTATGTCAGTAATTCTAATATCAATAAAATGTCCATTATTGAAAAAAATCATAAATGGTCAAAAAAAGTTGATAAGCGTTGAGAAGGGCATTATCACTGAATCAGAACCTTGTAAGTTTTGATGATAAAAGTAAAAAGAATGGTATTTAATTTTGATTTATTGATATAAAATGATCGCAGAAATAATCATTTCAATGTTTTCGCTTGCTTATGATAATCGAAGAATTAATAATACAAATTGAAATATCACTTAAATTTATCAAAATTAATTTTTAGTGCATTTTATTCTTATTTTCTTCTTTTCTTCTTTCTTTTTAAAAGGAATGAATTTTACAGCAAGTTGTAGTGTTGATTTACGTCCGGCAAAACTTCGCTCAATTTTAAATTTCGAAAAGCAACGTTTAGATGAGCGAAGAAAACGACGAGAAGAAAGGTAAAACAAAAATATTAATTATGAAAATTATAATTTAAAAAAAAATCTAAGAGAAAGAATAATATAATATTCAAATCTAGAAATTAATTTCAAATTTTTGTCAAAATTTAATGAATTAATATTTTTTTCAGATTAAAAAAAGAAGAATGCGATAAACATCCCAGAGGGTCTAACGATAGCATAAAACAACGTAATTTTATTTTAAAGAGGAAGAAAAATTTAATTTTTAATAATAGGAATAACAATAATAATTTGAAGTTTTACAAAGCAACCAATTTCAGGATATTAATTTCAATACAAAACTTGGTATGTCGTATTTTTCAACACGCTAAAAATGAACAGATCATTCAAAGACTAACTAATAACTAATTAAAATTAACTAATAACAGAATAATTTTTGCAGTGAAAGTAAACAATTCGCAAACTGTAAAAAATGTCGCAGAGGTGACTGTCAACAAAACGTCAGATCTGAGCACTGTCAAGAAGCTGGAGGATAAAGTATTACTATTTCGTTAAAAATTTTAATTAAACACAAAAATTTCTGATTAATTTTTGTATAATTACAGGTCTAAAAATTTGAAAATATTTTCACAAATTTTATTAAAATGAATCATGCATTCATAATGTTTTACAGTATGAAGAAAACGAAAAAGGCGAGAAATGAATTGGGGAAAAATAATCTTGAAAATATTGGTTTCATTTTCAATTTATGAAATAGCAAAATATTGATCGTTGATATTTTAATCACTAAATTAAATCGAAGTTTCGCAGGCTGGTGTTGCAAGAAGATTCAAAGTCAAAGCAATGATTCTCTGATTAGAAATTCGATTGAAATTGAATAAAAATCCAACATTACTTTATATTATATTTCATATAGGAATTAATTTCTTGAAATTAAGAATCGTACGAAAGTTCAAATTGCTCAAATTTCCATTATTAAAATTTTTGGCTTAATGATTGAACGAAATTTAAAAAGTAGTTAAAATTTTAATATTTTGTTGATAATTCAAATTTAAGAAGCAATCTTCGGATGGATGTTGAAAAACGGAAAAGTTTTGTTGATAAATGATATGTACCGGTCTTATTAAAATGTATGTGAATTTGTGAAGAAAAAACAAAATTCTATCAGCAACTGTATTTGAAAATTTTGATGATTAATTAATCAAAAATTGATTTTAAATACATTAAAAATTTAGAAATATATGCTAGAATTCGCATAAAATTCCTTATTTTGTGTGTTTGAAACTGCTTAAGAAATTTGAAAATATTAAAATTAGAGTAAAAAAATTTCAATTTCAACTTCCTACAATGACATAATTATTAATGAAATTACAAAGCTTGAAAAATATTTATTCAATTTATTATTTTTTTTTTTTTTGCATTAATAATGCATGATAATAAATAAACTTTATCGATCCTTCTTTTTTTTAAAAATAGAATAAAAATTATTTAAATCAAAAGAACTTTTAATCTCAGCAACATTTCAATATTATTGTTATTATTTTTATTACCAGACAAAATTATGCATATTTTATATTTGGTAAAAGTGATCAAAATAAACAGCTAAATGCTACATTTTTCATTTGACAAAATCAATATCATTGTATCAAATTCCGTTCTTTATTTTAAAAGAACTAGATTCCATATATTTGAATCTATACGTTTTGATTTATATTTTTTTGTTTTGAGTTTTAAAAAAATTCCGAAAAAATTTGGAAACAAGTTTTTCAAAATTATTTTGGCATTTTTGAAACTGTTTAAGAAAATTGAAAATGATAGGAAAAAATTAATGCAATCTTTTTATGCTAAATAAAGTTTATTAAGAGATTATGAGAATGTTGATTTCATGTTTATTGTGATTGGATGAAAGTGATAAATCTTGACTTTAATCGGAAATATTTCAAAAAACATAAGTACCAAAAGGCTAAGTAACTCTGATACTAATGAAATGGAACAAGTAAAAAAAGTATGATACGAATGATAAGGATTAACAATGTTGCTGCTGATTTTTGTGTTTATTATGGTTTTTTTTTTTTTTGAAAAATTTCTGTAAATTTCGAGAAAATTATTTTTTACAACCTTCACTTCTTGGGACACAGTAATGTAATCTTATTATTTCAAATTTCAAATTTTATCGCAAAATTTCTTCATTAAAGATAAATGTTAAGAAGATAAAGATGATATTATATTAGGAATAGCGACTCAATAATTCTTCTTCCATATTATTTTGACACAACTTTTCCATGTTTCATCGATGGACGAAGAATCTGAAAGAAACAAAATTTTGAAATTGGAAATTTGAATAAAAGACGATTAATAGCGTAAAAACTAAGTAAATTTAAGCAAATTAACAAGTATGAATTATTTGAAGAGCTGATTTGATTCATTTCAAAGCAAAATCAACCTAGTTTAAAAATATTTTTAATTATTTGATTAAAAAAAAAAAATGAGGACTTGAAATGTGCAAATAAGTGATTCATCCACATTCATCATAGCAGCTGCATTATCAAATTGTCCACAATAATGAGGAGCAGAAAATATTGTTACCAATTTACGATTCGCAAAAAATTCGTAACCATCCTGCAGAAAAAATCCTTTTTTTTTGATCAAGTTAAATTGATAATTCATTTTAAATTAATCTTAAACCAAAGGAATATTTGGATATTTAGTGCTAATTTAAATTGCTATTCATTTCATCAACAATTGATAATCCTTAAATTTCGCCATTTGTAAAAAAAAAGTTTTTTTTTGCAACAATTCAAGTATCATTTGTTTTAAAAAAAATAAATAAATTTTGTAATAAATTTTACTTGAACAACTTGATGAGCACGAGCAATCAAATCTATGTCTAATTTTTGACACATTTCAATGACAACATCAGGACCAAACGTATACGATAATCCGCGATTGTTTGCTTGCCATCCTTTTGTAGATGAATCTGGATCCGACCTGTAAGAGTTCATACACAATTATTTATTAGCATACCTGTTGAAGAGAAGTAAGAGCTACTCGATCGATATTCAAGTCGTCGAATTTACGATATAGATTTATTTTCAAATAATGAATTTCAAACTTTGTTTAAATTTTACAAATTCTAGAAATTGCATGCATAACATATGGAGAACCTTTTTATGTATTTTCCGACTAATAATTAGGAATAATTAAGGAATAGAAACCATAATAAATCGATATGAATGGATGGATTTGGAGGATCAATAGGTCGAGTAATCTGTCGAAGTTGATTGATACTTTTCAATTGCGGTGATAGACCACCATGCATGCATAAAATTTTGCCGGCAATTAGGCATGTAAATGGCATTGCATTGAATACTTCCTAGAAGTAAATGGTAAATTTGAAAAATTAAAATTGAAAAACAAAAGGAAAGCAAGATAATTACTTAAATTTGAAGTAAGTCGAACAAACTGAAACTTCATTAAGAAATTTGGGATTCACGTAGACCCTCATAAATTTAGATTATACAAAAATGATTCATGCAATACATTGCAAATATTACAACACCTTCAAATGCCTCAGGTATGATCACTATGTAGAAAAAATACTGAAGCAAAATTGTTACAATATTATAGTGACAGTACTATATTATTTTCGAAAAATAGTCAAAAGTTGAATGAAATTAAATTTATTTAAATCAAATTTATGAAATTTTAAATGATGAAATGAATAAAAGTTTTGAGAGAACCTGAAATGTTTGCCATAACCGTACACTTTGATAACGACGATTACATTCTTCGAAGAAGCCATAGACTCGATTGATAACACTACATTCATGATTACCACGAAGTAGGAAAAAATTCTCCGGATATTTTGCCTTAAAATTATCAAGAAAATTTGCTAATTGCAATTAAGAAATTGAGCTAAATTATCCGATCGAAAATTTTGTTAATTGCATTTAAGAAACTGAGTTAAATTATTCGATCAAAAATTTTGAATCAAAACATCTTATGACAGTCATCATTATGGCATTAATTGCAATCATAAATATGCCAACTATGTGATCAAATATTAAAGAAATTTATTTTCATTGAAATGGATCGATTGCGAATACTTTGTAACAAAGAAGAAGAGATATGGTTTCGAGATTTTGTCTTCCACGATCAACATAATCGCCGAGGAATAAATAATTGACAAAAGGTGGAAAGCCTCCACGATCAAATAATCGAAGTAAATCTACAATTAAATTAAATTCTAATTTTTAATTCCTCCGTTATCGTCGTAATAATTTCTCTACTAAAAATTCTATCATTAGAGAAATTATCATTATCATTAAAAGGAAATTCAAGATTAATGTATTCATTGTCATATTGATAAAGAAATGAAACTTCGTATTTACAAATACTGCATTATACAGTAATCTTATCAGAAAACAAATATGATCTGATGGTGATTTGGCTGGGAAAAAAAACAATTTTTTTAAGTTCTGAAATTGATAAAATACAGGCAATCAATTAATAGATAATTAAGATTTCATTTGACTCATGTATCATAATTAAATTGGATCGAAAACAATTAACCTGCATATTGGCCATGTATATCGCCGCAAATTCGAATTGGTGGATCAATTTCAATCAGTGAATTTTGCGACAAGAAAACCTCCTTAGCTAATGCGCATAAATTCATAATTTCTTGCTCTTTAACACTTTTCGTCAAACTACATCCTGGGCTGCCAACATTCAACAACTTGCAGATTAAATCGTCCAAGTCTAATTTTTGCGCCATATCTAATATTTTTTCAATGTTAATGTAATATTAATTTAAGTACTAATTTTATTGCATCTAAATCAATTTCTAAAATTTTGATTTATTCATTTCAAATTTGGAATTCAATTTTCATTTATCGGTATTTATCAATTCTTTTCTTTAAAGATATTTTTCTATTTTTTTTCTTTTTATTTTTTAAGCAGCATTGTTTCCCATTTTTTCAATATATATTTCCATTATATTTTTCAAAGAAGAGATAAAATAAAAAGTAGAAACAATATTCTCGACAAAATAAAAAATTGGAAGACTATTATGAAAGAAGAATTAGACTGCTCCAAAGATGTCGCAAGAAAGCAAATGAATGAATCTTCACCAGAAACAACAACTGCTCGAATGGTTACAAAAACATGAACTGAAAATGAGTAATTAATTCCATTCAATTTAAAGATTTTGAAAATATATGCCAAATTTTCGAACTATATTGAAATTAATGGAATATTTTGGAAAAAATAAAATAAACAAAATACGTGATATTTTCAAAAACTGCTGGAAATTAAAATTAAATTTTGCAAGCAAATTACTCTCAATGATTACCAATCACAAATATCAAAAATCTTTCATCGCATATTTTTCGAGAGTAAAAAAAGCATGCGTAATGGAAGAAAGAAAGAGAAATTCAATTTCAAATTTCAATTTCAAATTGATTCACTTCTTCAGCCAATTTAGTCAATTTTCAGTTTTTTAAAATGCTTCAATCTTCTTCAATCATATTGAATTAGAATAATTGAAGTTTTAAATTATTATTAAAAAGCATTAAATGCTACAAGCAAGTGCAATCGATTATTCTCATGAAGTGTTCTGTTTTGAAATTAAATAAAGTACCATAAATAATGATTATTAATGATGATTACATTGTTAGTTTGATTGTAGAGAATAAATAAATATTTGAAATATTGCTGAATTTCTTCCATATAAATTATATTTTTCCCTGTCTTTTTTTCTTGATTCTCTCGTAATTTTTATATTATTTCTTCTTTTAATTAATTTTTTGTCAAAATACTCGTAATAAATTAATGCAATCAAGATTTTGTATTCTCTCATTAGTAAATTATACTATTACATTGATTACATTAATACATTGCTATTTAAAATTAAAATATTAATGTATTCTAATGAAAACTTAACGAGAAGAATTCGAAAAATTGTTAAAATTTTTGACATAGTTCCAGAAAAACATCCTATGCAATATCAAACGCTACAATGCTAAGTTGAAGAAATAAAACAATCAAGTAAATTTAACAGTTTTTCATTTTAAAATAGTAACATAACAGCGGCTTGATAATTATTTCGAGATTCGACCGATAGAGGATGATTTTCTTCTTCAGGAAAAGTAATTATCAATGATTCCTCTATAAATTCAAATACCAATCAAAGCTTAAAACTATTCAAAGAGCATTGAATCAAACTTTTGTTTGAGATTTAAAACATAAATATTGTTTTAAATTGTTTCAAATATTTCTTAAAATATTGTTACTCTAGGCACTTAGATATTACCAATTCTTGATAGCATCATTTATTCCAATACATCAAAAGGTGGTAAGCTTAGCTTGATGAATACGAAACTAAATCCCATCTATTTCAAATATCATATTTTAAATTTGAGAATTTCTTTGTAAATTCCAATAAATTAATAAACGAGTCATCTTTGGTTATTCGTGGCAATTATGACCTTTATATCCCGGCAAAATGTACTTCATGACCTTTCATTCCCTCAAGTCTCATCCTATCCTCAACGGAGAAAACTTTTACAGAGAGCATATATTGTATATCTTGTTGCATGCTACATTAAATGAAATACGACAGCTCGTCCCGGAAAGTTTATGGGTTCAAATAAATAGCTAAGGTGAAAACTGGATTTTGAAATTGGATTTTAGTTTTATAAGATTTGACAAATTAGAAAGAGAAGGCGACATAGAAGTATTATCAATTTCATACTTATCAACCGACTTTATACTTATTAGTCAATTTTTATCCTAAAGGATTATTTCCTCTATTTTCGGATAATCACTGTAATTTCAAATGAGACTTTGAAAACGGTTTTATTTATTGACTTTCAAGTTCGCGTATCTAAATGGTTCATAGAAATCTCTTTGCATTTCTTCCAGTTCTCCTTTGGCATGCTTTATTTTGAAGTTTCTCTATTACGAAAATTGGAAATGTCTCATTTATTTATTATAGATGGAAAGACGATTTCATTCCATGTGTTAATGGCTCCCTCTGATATCTTTATCTTGTTCAGAAATTCATCGCGCATAACCTTTGTTGTTTAGTATTTCAGGTTCTCATGGCAGAATCTTCGCGCATCTCTTTTATTTGTGGTTATGTATTTGGTAGGGCGATTCAGAGTACATCATTGGCAACAAATTTAAGTCTTTGCCAAAAAAATCGTCAATACTGCACTGTTCGTTCATCGTTAGAATCTGTAATCTTTTTTGCTAAATGGATAATATCAATATAAATATTTTTCTTTTTGAGTATACTGAAATATTTACATGTTCTTTACTTCTAAAATTCATACTGACAGCAACATTGTTTAATCTGAATTAATTTTCAGTTTCATCCACTTTTTTTTAAATAAAATTCTGCTTTATTAATTTAATTCATTTGCTTCAAAGTATTTAGATAGGAAGTCCGGCAGCACATTTTATCGAAGTTATAGATTAGGAGAAAAACTTTCAAGTATAATTCCAAAGAAGCAAAGTTTTCCACTTTTTGCAGAAAAATGAAATTGCTGTAACGATACCTCGTGCTCTGCGGCCTTCACCTCGCTTGATCGCGAAATCGGAAAATAACAATATATTTTTACGCCTTTTACTAGAACTAGAATTACTATTTGGAGTTGCTAAAGCAAGGTTACCGACTTCTTTCACAGATAGCGACTGGATGAAATATATCCGAATGACAAGTATTATTGAAAGATGCTGCTATTTGCATCAGGTTTATGAAACTAGGAAAGAAATTGAAGAAAAATATGAAATAAAGGTAGGCTTACTGAGGTGTCGACTTTGGTGGAAAAAAGTAGAGCTGCTGTGGCAGTTTAATTTAGTAAAATGTTGATAGCGGATTAGTATAAAAGAAAGTCAGGGAATATTACCAACTTCAATGTTTATTTTCCACTTTCCTTCAAAAGTTAACTTTAAGCTTTAAGAAAACTTCATATTTACCATGAAAGCAATAATCCATTTATCTTCTTCTGTTTTACATTCTAAAAAGCTGTAAATAATACACCAATTATTTTTTATCTTATTTTTCAGATGCGTCGAGAAGTGGAAATTGCTCATAATGGAAAATCTCTTTTCAATACTCTTTATTATTTTGGAAGAGAAGATTTTAGAAGTATTTTAGTTAAATGTTTTCATATAGCTTCAGACAAGCTTCATTCCCTTTTTGAGATTATTAAAACCTTGCTATTCACAGTATTTAGCTATTTACTTGAGCAGTTTCACATTCAGGAAGCTAAATCGATTTTCAAAAATCCATACATTAAAAAAATATCAAAAATACAACTGATTTCCAGCGAATATGATTGGAGTTCTAATGACATTATGTACAAAGTCTTTCAATAATGTAATATATTTTGAAGGATTTACTTACAAAACATTTGGTAGTCGATTATTAGCCGCATGGCGCTGTAGAGATTCGTTTCCGCCATTGCTGGTTGATTGTTGTTATCTAGCCAATTTGAATAATTCGACTCAAAGAACTCTAGTAAAGTATTCATTACACTTCATACGAAATTTAGAATTAAGTTGCTCAGATAAAATAACTGAATTCAAAAATTTGTTTGTTGGTTAACAGCTTCCATATGCTGAAGAATACTACTGTTATTTTGGGATTTTTCTCATTTTATTATTGTATGAGTAGTGAAAACTTTTTCTTCTTGTCTTTATACTTCTTATACCAACTTGCTAGATACTTTACTATCGCACTTAGTAAATTAGTCATCATTATGGAAATACTCTACAGATCAGTCATAAGAAAGGAAATAGGGTTCCCATAAATTAGGGTAGAATTTTTTAATTAACAAGAGAAAGAAGTTCGTGATAGGTAGTGAAGAGAGACAAAACGGAAAAATTTCGATCGTCAACTCTATTGAACTTATTTCAGGCAAATGAAAGATCTGGTGCTTGACAACAGTTTACAGCGAAATCCATTTCCCGTCGTTTTTGTAAATTATCATACTAGAATTAACATCGCTGAAGAAGTTGTGAAGTAAGTTTCACATCAGTTTTTTTTGAGACTCATAAATTTAGTTGGTAAGCATCGATGTATTGGAATTTAAATTTGAATTGTATCTGTATAGCTTAATCCGAACAAAAATTAACTTGTTAGCAAGCAGAAAAAATTTTCCATCATAAATAGATGGAGAGAAAGAATTCTTTAGGAAGTCTGAGTTTAACATAGTGATATTAAGTTCATGGCTTCGAAAGCGTTGTTTGCCAAAATATCGTCCTTTGGCTGAAGAATCTGAAGAACTTCCCGATGACAAAAATGACAAAAGGATGAAGGATCCTATCTGTGCTCCATTTGTTCCCGTTGTTACCTCAGCCACAATTCGTGAATGCCTTGGCTCCACTAGTCCTGGTAAATTTCAGCAACTTTCGAGCATATTTTATCATGTTTTTTTTTTGATGAAGGTTCCCATCAAAAACCAATTTTTTTGTAGTTAATCTCTCGTCTTCCTTATGAATATAGTCTTCAAATGAACTAACTCGTTTATGTGCATTTTTTTTTTTCAAGAGTTTTGGAAATGATTTCTGTTGGAAGTCAAAATTATTTTGTTTTAAGCTGACGCAGTTCTGACCATAGTTCAGATCTTAATGAGGAGATTAGCTGTTTAATTATTTATGTCGAGGAATCTATTTTCAGAAGAAATTGCTTATATTAATCCGCGAGCTGCAGAATATTTACCAGTTCCGCTTTCGAAATATAAAGCATTTGTGTTGTGTGCCACTCCGGACAACAAATTAATGAATTCTGCTTTTCAAGCGGCCAAAAATGAGCAGTTAACTTCATACAAATTGCCTATCACCAAATTTTTGAAGTAAATAAAGATTATTTTTATCAGCATAGTTGTAAACTCATTTAATATTCTTGCTTTGCTTTTAATACTAAAATGGCAATTAGGACCTTTTCGACAAATTTCAAGTTTGAAAATATATTCTAGTCTGGGGCAAACAGCAGTCACGATGCCTCTACGGATTACAGCAAACATAATTCGAGACGTTTATGCAAGTGATTGTGAATGGAAGACAGCATTCGAAAAGCATATACCTTATTTCAATATCTTGGCTAGTGATATGTATCGAAACCATGACAATGATAAAGACACTCTTCAAGTATTTTTTTACTTATATTTAAGTTAATTTTGCACACTAGTCAAAATTCAAGGGATAATAACAAGAACAGATTTCGACATTGACATTAAGTCATGAAAGATGGATGGTTCATATTAACACATAAATAATTATCATATTTCTTTTTCTTTTTTTTCTTAAATTCTAAACGTGGCTGATTTAATGGTAACTCTGAGTACACACTTCGCAAATACTTTAGGAGAACGAACAACTGGAATACATCTTTTGTTCTGCAGTAGACTTCAGCAAGGACATTAGCTTGTTATTTTTTAGATTATAGAACGATGGCTTTCGGATGCTGAACGAAAAGGAAAACGGAAACGAAAGTTCTTTCATTCATATAGTCGGGAAGAACGAAGAGCAATGCGTGCAGAAGAAAACTTATCGAGAGGATAAATTAAAACTGTCCAGCGATTGTCTGAATGAATGAGAGATTAAGCAAAGTGAAGAGAGCATACAGTGAGCAGAAAATATGGACCATTTTAAAAATAAAGTACTTCCATAGATAAAGATTTTGTTATGTTGTAATTTTACCAAAAATATTTTAACTTATTTATCGTACAATTTTTTTCAGAAGAATGCGATGCATAAGTTTAGTATAGTAATACCAGTTGCATAGAAAAGAGAAAATTTTTCCAAAAAATTATTCTCAACTACAACATTACCAGTATACATTTGTCAGTGATACATTAACTAATGCAATAAATTGGACTAAACCTATTAAGAACAAAAAAAGTAAAAAAACAAAAATAATAATAAGTCTCCCATTAAAATTAAATTACAAGTTTGATGAAGCCTGAGTAGGGAGAATAGAGAAATACCAATCGAAACAATAAAGTTTTCGAAGAAAAGCTGGTAATATGTAGAAATATGTAGAAAGATCAGATGAACACTTAGCATTAGCTTGAACGAAATAAAATCCTCAAATTTTTTCTGGATTTACTAGAATTTTTTTGACAGCTAATAAAAAAATAGTGTAGAAAGCCATAAATAGAATCTATTTCAAATCTGTATTAACTATTTAAAAAATTGGAAGTGTAAGACTTTTCTGCAAAATACATATATAGAAACTTTTAATTACTTAGGAATCTGCTTAATAAGCAGTGCCTCATTCCGTACGCTATTAGTTAAAAATGCATGGAACCTTTCGGTAGTACACCAACTTTTTGCGCTATATCAGCAAGTGGATTTGCCTTCGTACTTTTTTGTTCATCATCAATGGTCTGCAACAATGTTGGTTATCTTAGTAATAATATCATGAGAAAAATGGTTCATCAAGAAAAAAAAAAGTAAATTCTAGATCATTATAGCCAATTGGTCAGTAAGGCAAGTCTGGAATATCGCATTTCAATGCAGTGTTTAAAAATGAGATTGAAAAATAGTTCTAATCAGTTGGACAATTAACTTACTCGGCGTGTAATTACTCGATAAACTAGTCCATCTTCACCGACGTAAAATACTGTGAGACCATCGTACCATTTCAACTTAAACATTAAGTTTGAATCCCACGAAAAATCTCACTGTCTGTCTACTTCTTGCACTGATTAAAAATACATCACTGCTGCAAATAAAGAAAATCATAAAATCAAGGAAATACCTTCTTGATGCGATACTCATATTTGAATAGCATAGGATTCAACAAAGCCCGTATCAATGAGACATGCTTTATACGCCATCTTAACCGTACTGTTCCATCTTCTGAGATCGGTAATATATTTAAAACCTGAAATAATGGCAAAAGAAAAAAACTTTCTATTCTCATAATCACTTCCATGAGACTTAAAATTACAAACAAAACAATCAAAACATGAACTTACTTCCATTTCTATGTGAGGAAAAGCAAATAGACATATTACACTAACTGAACCGAAATATATCATGAGTTTGTCTCGACCCCTAAAATATGAAATCTGCAGAGTAAAAAATGCAAATGATTAATCTTGTGCTACAGATCCGACAGAGTAGAAAGTGCAACAGTGAATCTTCTTTTATAGACCCACTGCACACTGAATGTGATTATCGATCAAAGAAATCCAATGCCAGTCATCAAATCATTTTTCCCGCTTAATTCACTTGTTAACATTCAGCGAATTAATTCAAAGACATTTATGGAGAAGATGGAAATAACAGATAACGGGAAAATAGGAAAACATAAAGTCCAAGAAATGACAAGGAAATTTTTAATAAGAACCATTACATGGAATGTTCATTACAAAACACCGTTTTAGTTTACATACTTTTGAAATTACGCGAATTTATCCATCAAGTCTCGGTATTGCATCATCCATACGAAAAATAACGAAACCTTATCACAACAAAATGACTCACGTAATAGTCATCTGAAAAATTTCGTCCCTGTACACCACATCAGGCCTGTAAAATGTATAATCAGGTTGTTCCCGAAAGAATCGTGGAGCCTGAAATACAACATCTGTTCATATTTTTCTAAATAATCATTTGTTAATGCTTTTGCCGTTAAACATATGTGATTCAACAACATCCATTGCTTCAAAAAATGATGACGAAGCTAAGAAGTGCTCAAAGGCTCCAAATACTAAATCCAAAAGAACTAGCATTTTGGAATCATTTATTGATAAGGCAATTTACTACATTTCAGAATCTTTCAGAATCTAAAATGTACAAGCTTTCAAATTACACAAAGTCTTTTCCGTATTATTCCATGCATATGGAACTAGAAAGTAAGCACAGAGCATAAGTTTCACGTTGCCTTAAAAATACTACTACGCAGTACCGATCTTATGGTAAAAACTTCGATTCGAAAGAAATTTATGCACAAAAAGAAAAATTAAAGAAAATTATTACCGTCATTTCTAGTCTCTTTCGTATATGCTCCAACTGAAACATTTCCGGTCCTCTGTTACCTTTTCCATTACTATATGCACGTGAGACTAGAAAATAAGTAGAAGAAGGAGCAGCGAGACGGAGTAAATATCGTAATATCGCTGTTCGCATTTGCACCGTTGTTGCTGAAACTGAAAAGAAGCATTTAAATTCATGAAAATATACTAGAAACACTGCATATCGATCAAAAAAAAAGATTTAAAATTCAAGTGCTATAGATATAAAAATTGAAATACAAAAAAGAATAAAGAAAAAGAAACAGGAGATTTAAAAAAACCAACACTGATAATTTAGCAACTTTATCTCTGATATTTGGAAATACTAGTCTTTTGCAAAAATTTGAATTCAATAACTTATAATGAACACCAAAATTTATTCAAGATGTTCAAAATAATAAACTGATCGATGAAAAAGTGAAGCAGAACAGTACAGTTGAAAAAATGAGTAAAAATTATAATACAAAGATATTCACTTCAGTACATTAATCTCAAAAAGAAAAAAAAGACGTAATTGAGAAACTATAACGATTCCCGAATTCCACACAATGTAACATGTGTAAAATTAACTTTCCATGGAGAAAAAAATTCATTATTTTTCCTAAGAATCTGACAGCAAAAAAAAAAAAAAAAAGATATAGAAAGAAAGCAAAAGAGAATTCTAGGAGGAGTTATGATTAAAATCAACATTCCATGCACAGACAATTCACTGCTGACCTTCACCGCTTTCAGTTTTGGCAGCTTCTTTAAGTTTCGATAGAACAGCAGCATCTTCCCGATCGCTCCGAGTTATCTTCAAAAAACATAAAGAATTGATTTATTAATTCCAATATATTTAAAAATACGAATAAAAAATAACAAAGATTTGCTTACTAGCAGCAAAGTTTGAAAATTATTCATAAATTAGAAGGAAAACTGCAGTTAACAAATTTTACAAGCAACTTACTGGTCTATTATTAATCTTGTAAATACGTCCATTCTTATCAAGGTGAATATCTAGGGCTCCTTCAACGATATTTGTTTGCTATAAGAAATAGTTTTTCAATAAAAAAGATATAAATTAATAAAATTCGATACAACTGATTTAGAGAACAGAATACAGCATTCGTTAGCAAAAATGAATTAATGAAGTAGAAGTTATTCTTAAATTTATACCTGATGATATAATTTCACAGTCATCATCCGCCAAAGAACTACAATGACATCACTATTTTCATAGATGCATGACCCAAGTTTCTATAAAACAAGTATTTTATGAAGATAACTTCAGAAATAATGCTTTATAATCGCAGATACAATGCACATCAGACATCAGTAAAAAAAAATATTGAAAAAAAAAATTAAAATATTAAAAAAATATTTCAGAAAATCATACCTCAAACCTACTGGTCGCTTGCAACAAACTGAAGTATAACTTGGAAAGCGAAATATGTCTTATAAATTTGTCTATGCCTCTGCAAATAGAAAAATTGGTTAGAAATTCACCAGAAAAAATTCAAATTAGTAAGATTTTATAAATCACACATCTCAATGAAAGTCCAGCAAAATAAATACCCTTTTCTACATATTTGAAATTGCTTGTTAAGATGTTTGCTTGAAAGATAAATTAAGACGCTGAGGGAATGATAGAGCAAAGAAAACGAAATTCATACCTTAAGGAACGGTTAAAATATTATGATAAAGATCGAGAAAAAAAGTCGAGATGAAATATTTAAAATTTTTATATATAATTTAAAACAAAACATAAAAAAAATAAACTATACTTGATGTGTTTATTAAAAATCGAATCATCATAAACAATATCCTTAGAACATAATTTCATAAATTTCAAAAACTGCCTCTGATTGTTTAAAAATCCTGGTACCTGAAATATATTCAGTTTACACCACTTGTTTTTAGAAAATGCAGCCCATATTCGTCAATTAAAAAAGTAAATTCTGAATATCCATGATAGAATACTACAGGAAACTTTCTCCTAGTTCCCTATTAGTATTCTATAATGGATTTTCAAGTTTGTCTTTTCCGGTTTTTATCACTTCCAAATTCTGGTGCTTTTTCAAGAAGAGTTAAGAGAGATGAACGTGAAATACAGCAGTAACCAAATAGAACCCAAAAAGAAGAAAATCGTAATGCGCTCAACATTAAAGTAAGCAAAACTAGGAAGATACAGAGTCGATAATCGAACTTCAAATTTTAAAATGAACGCACCACCGTGTCGGTGAGACAATCCATATAAAATAAATGTTCTTTGATTGGCAATTTCTCTTCGTTAGTAACTGTGAGATCCGCTGAAGTCGACGGATTTTTACTAGAAGCATCGTGCATATATCGAACCGAATCCAAGAAGGGCAATACTGATCTCCGATATGGCCGATAATAGTAACACATAGAAGATTGCTACAATAACGAATCTTCAAAAAATCTTTTAGTAGAGTGGAAAATCTCACGAAAAAAAGAAAGAAGAATTTAGAACGAACGAAGGGGCTGATATTCTAATAGCTTAAAATTATGAATAAAGTTCTCAGAAATTTAACGAACACTTTTCTAGCAAATTTTTGCAAAAGTTCTTTTTTCGAAATTTATTAAACTCTGTGTTACCCGACAAAAATGTGGCAATAATACTGTCGGTACTGATGCCAACGAATTGCAACTATGTCGAGAAATAAATCGCGGATATAAAAGCCGTTTCCACAGCATTATTAGATGGTTTTTCCTTATTCTTCTTTTCTGAAAAAAAAAAAATCATTCACAAAATATCATAATCGTTAATTTTTTGTCTAAAATTAACGATTATGGTATTTTTCCATAGCACTGTTACAGTAATATTCTTCGCTCTTTTTCCTCTTGAAAAAAAAAAAGCCAATTCACGTACTTCGATCAAGAATATTTAAAGTTAATGATATAAAATGGTTAACATTCCAAAACAACAGAATATTTCATCTAATTCAGGGATTTCACTTATAAAAATACTAAAAAATCTTCTAGATTATTCATCAAAAATTTCTTGAATATACTGAAAGGAACATAGCAACAATCCAAACAATAACAATCCATTCCTCCCGACAATAACCAGACATCAAGCAACTCAACCGGTTTTTTGCTAAGGAAGCCGAAAAAAACAGAAGCTATTGAATGAAACTATTGAATCTCTCTATAAAAAATAACTAGCAGAAATTAGGGAAACAAAAGAATAGATTTGAATTAGTACGTTAAAGCTTATCATAAATGTATTAAGGAATCAATCATTTATACTGTTTTCATGATATTTTACGCCATTACTATATTTCTATTATTAATTTTTGATTTCTAATGTTTCCCGCTAATTTCACTTTTTGTATTTCATTTTGTATGATGCAAGTTACAATAAAAATATTAAAAAAATCTTCTAGATTATTCGTCAAAAATTTCTTGAATTTACTGAAAGAAACATAGCAACAATTGAAATTTTTTCTCACAATCTATAATTAATTCAACAAATTATAAATAAATTTAGCAATTGCATGTTCTTTAGTTGCAGGACAGTTGTCGTTTATTTTATATATCTTTTATTTATAGAATTATTAATTTTAAAGAACGCTGGCGAAAAAAATTGTTCTAAATTTCATTTCCAGAAATTGCTGGTTTTTCTAGAAAATAAAAAAAGAAATGTTGATTTTCATCTTTTTTTTTTTTTTTTTTTTTTTTTGGGGGGGGGGGGGGAATGAATGAATGCATGGAAATTAATTCGGATAAATGACCCAATTCATTTAGATGAAAAAACTGATGTAATTAGAATACAATTGGAAATTATTTTATGACAACGATCTTTTTTCTTTCTTTTTCTTTTTTTTTGTACTATGGTTTATTTGATATAATCTATATAAATAAAAAAGTAATTGTTCGTTGTGGCTTTTGATATAACGTTGCAAGTTCTTCGCTAATTGCTTTGAAATTTCGATCCTCAACAATATCAATAAAACAAATCTAATAATAAATTTATAAAATAAAAAAGGAGAAAACTAAAAAAAAACCCGAGTCGGAGCATTAAACCGCCCCGTTGACATTCCTATACAAAATGATAGAAAGGGCGCCTTTGTTAGCGCGTGATGATGATGCGCACTTATTGGCGCGCGAGGGTCATCACATTGAACCTAGTTTAATTTCTATTATTGCTAACCGCATCTTTTACCCAAGAAGAGAGAGAGAGATGGGGGGAAAAAGGAGAACGGCAGAAAAAAAGATAGGCGGAGGCTAACCGTATCTTTTACTCAGGAAGGAGAGAAAGAGAGAGATGGGAGAAAAAAGAAGAATAACAGAAAAAAGGTAGGCGGAGCCAAAAAACTCCACCTCCTCACCTATTTTCAGTTCTCACGGACGTGACACGTGAAAAGAAGTAACCATATTTACTCATAAAGAAAGTCGGTTGGAGTACAAGGTTGTGTCGAAATTTGAAAACAATCGGTTGAGAAATTCCGGGAGATCGGTCGTAGGTAACAGGTAGCATTTACATTTTTATTTATATAGATAGAAGATAGATTACTATTCAGTATCATTTATTATTTTTTATTATTATTTATTATTATATATTATTATTCAGTATTATTTCTTATATTTATTATTGTTTATTATTTATTATTATTCAGTATTATTTATCATCATTCATTATTACTTATTATTATTTGTTATTATTACTGATATTATTATTAATTATTATTAATTAATTAATAATTATTACTGCTAATCGTATCTTTTACTCGGAGAAAGAAGGAGAGAGAGAAATGGGGGAAAATGAGACAATAAAAGGCAGAATCAGTAAATCTCGCTCCCTCATTTACTTTTAATTTTCACGGACGTGACACGTGAAAAAAAGTAAGTATGCTTATATAAAAACATGCGTCTATTCAAATGCAAAGTTGTGTCAAAATTTGAAAGCAATCGGTGCAGAATTCCAGAGTTTTGCGGAGACATGCAAGGAGCATTTACATTTTTATTTATATAGATTCTGAGAAGTTTTTAATCAGGTTAAATGAAAGAAATCTAGGCGATATTTTTAGAGATCAAATTTACTAGGATTACAGTATCAAACTGTCTTTATTTTTAAAGTTTTTCTATTTCTTTTTTTTTAAATTTGTCACACAAATAATTTTTGACAAATTTTGTTGATGTAACCTAATTTTTAGAGAATTTAAATGTAAATGTTGACATCGGAGAAATCATTCTAAATTGGGGTTACTGATGCTCTTTAAATGGATTCATATCATAGGTCAATTACAGGAGAATGATAAACAATGGTCTGTTTATCCAGCATTATTTAAAAAATAACTGTTTTTCTTTCTTATGTAACTTTGAGCTGAAATATTATTATTCTTCGTGCTTTTCCTTTTTACTACTTCGAATAAGAAAATTAGTTTTTTGATATTCTGAATTAGATACTGCGGTTTGGTTGAATTATTCTTTGCTAAAAGATAGTAATTGAACACGAAGATGTAAAAAAAAAAAGAAAAAAAAAATGTAAAGATAAGAAATGAATAGTTTGAAAAATTAATTTAATATTCCAAGCATTTTTTTTTTTTTTGGTCTTTTAATTTTAATACCATATGGAATGTATATTTTGAAAATTAATTTAAAATCATAATCAAATTTCTCCAATTATTTAATTTTTCGATTTTTATATTATAAGAATTTATCTGTCTATTTGAATACTTGTAATATTGGAATCAAAAATTTGATAAAAATTTATTTCTTATTTATTTAAATTTATCTATAATCGTATTCTTATGGCATTGGAAAATTACGCGATAAGCGATTAATTCATTTAGCTAATTCCATATTTAAGAAAAATTAAATTTAACGTTTTGTAATATAATCGTAATTACAGGATATAAATCTAATTACAGGCTATAATCGCAATTATATAATTTATCGGACCATTCAATTTTAATGTTATGAGAAATGGATATTTTAACAAAAATAAATTTACAGGATGTGGAACTCATGGATAATTCTGATAATATTGATTAGTTATTCTCTATTAATAACAGCATGTAAAATTAAAATTAAAATGCGATCGAAAACAGATCATCCATTTCGAATGCAAATTTATGTGCCAGCAATCAAAATGAAAACCGAACGAATGACATTCAATAATATGGATGACGCTCGTACCGTTACGGTTTGTTTTTAATTTTTTCCCTTAATTTATTCATTTATACTTTTATTTTCAGTTTTTAGCACCAATGATGTGATAATGAAGCTAGAGGATTTAACCTCTCTGTTATTGAATCAAAAACAAAAGATAGAAAATGAAAAGTTAGGAGGCAAAACTTGTTTCAACTTGAAGTCATATTTTTTTCATAATTTTTGCTTTTTTAGAAAAGTATCAATACTGTCATCATAAATGGCAATTATTTTTATGTTCAAAAATTGCTTTGTAATAGTTACTGATTTTTAAAAATATTATTTAATTTAATTTAAGCAAAGCGTACAGTAATGATTTTTTTGATAGAAATTGCAAATTTTTTAAAATATTTTTATCAATTTTTGTGAATTTTTGCACTTAAATTCATATGTAATGTTTGAAAAATTTTTTAATCATACAGTTGATTATTAATGATCATAAAAGAATCAATTTTTTGAGCTTATTTTATAATGAAATAATTACTTCTCCAATTTATGTTTATTGGACAAAATATTATAATTAATTGATTCAAAAATTCTGGGACTTTTTCGAAAGATTAGAATTCTTTGCTATAAATATGAAGCTATATTTAAAGTATTAAGGTCAAAGGTGAAAATTGTAATCGAAAGCACTGGATCATTAAAACATGGAAGAAAAAAGGAAAAAGATGGATTCCAGCGAAAGAAAGTAAGGCAAAAATTGAAGGTATTGGCTCTTTTGGAATATCTGTTCATGATGATATGGTACCACGAATGGAGAATGCTTTTGCTATCCTATGTACAGAGGGCAGTTGCGCTCATTAAATTATTGATTTTTTTTTTTTTTTTTTGGGAGGATCAATCGATATGAAGAGAAGAAATAGATTGCTTGTTTAATATACGAGAATGTAGTTATATTTTGTATAATTTTCTTGATTTATTTTATAATATATCGAATTATGTTTTACTAAACTATTATTGGCAGAAATTTGCAAAAAAAAAAAAAAAAAAAAAGAAAAAAAACTTTATTTCATTCTCATTATAATACTCAGAATTTGAGAATTTCTTTCATCAAGTTTTTTTTTTTATATTCATTTCAATGCTTTCACTAATTGGCATTATCTGAAGATGATAAATAATTTTGCTATTCAAAATTAATTTCAATTTATGAAGCATATTTATGAAGCATATTGAAAGTTTAATTTTAATTCAGATACTATGCAAATCTGGAGTCCGATTCCGTAATTAAGCTTTATGAAAAGAAAAATTATTGATAATAATTGGAATTATCATTTTTTTCCAAAAATGCATATAATTATCATTTTTTGAAATAAATTTTTTTTTTAAAATGATGTATCGCTTTCTCGAAATGATAATGACAATCAGTTTTGCTAATAAAATCAATAGAAAATAAGAAATTAATTGAAAATATATTTTTGATTATTTACTCTCAAATTCAAAAATTTTTTCTCATCTCAGAAGCTTTTAAGTTATATTTTATATCTCAAAAAGGCACTTTTTTTTTTTCCATCAAGCTACATATTTCAAGAAATGATTCATTCTTCTGGAATTCGATTGGAATTATAAAAGTTTGATGATAAAATATCAAGGTGATTTGAGTTGCATTTGTATCTGATATATCTAATTAGCACGAATATCGTAAAATCTACAAATTTATCGCAATTTTATCACTCAAAATGGTAATGGAGATAATTGCGATATGTTTTGGTAGTAATTAATTCATATACGACCTCAGGATAAAAATTTTGTTATTCATTATTATAGATAACCCGCTTTTTCGTAGATTTAAATTATTACTGCAAGCTTATTTTGATTTAGCTTAGAAAAGACAAAACTTATAGTAAAGCTAAAATTTCAAAATTTCAAATTCTTTTGATTTGAATAATAAAATACTGCGTTCTCCCAGATAATGCCCGAATCACGTTAATTACTCAGTTCTCAATTTCTGTATTTTCTTTTTTTTTTTTTGAATTTTTAATTTAATAATGGCGGCTCTCTCTACGGAAAAATTACTTTAAATAATCACAACTAAAAGAAAAATTAACTAAAATTTTATCTAAATAATATAAAATCACAAATAATTGCAAAAATCATTCCGATTACTTCTTATTCCGAATTAAGCTATTAAATCCCTTATTGGTGAAACTATATTATTCGAGCTATTTTATGATTCCCATGGATAGAGTTTCGATATTGCCGGTATTTTGCTAGACAATCGATACAAATTATCGCTAAAATAAATCACTCTCATCCTAACAACTAAAAAAAACTAAAAAAACAGTTATCAATTGAAGGAGCAACACGGAAACGAACATATGTTATAATGAAACATTGAACAAAAACTATTCTAATTATACTTATTGGTTGAATTAGTATTCTTTTACTAATATTTTATATTTTATTGTAAACACTGCGATCAAATTAATTAATCGGATGAGTTGTATTAAGATTATTACAATATTCTCAAGCAATAAAGAAAGAAATCAACTAATTTGAAAAGGAAAAATTTGCTCCAAAAAAAGAATTTGTCGGAATTACAATAAATCAGACATTTTTTCAGAGATGATCTGTGTCAGAATCACTAACTTAACAATACATCAATGTCCATATGACAATCATTGATAAGAATATTTTTCTTTATCATCTGCATCACATTTTTTACAATTGAAAAGATTTCTAAGAATTGTTTATTTGTCATATAAGTGAATGTTTTTGTTCAAATTATCAATTTACTAATTACAGTAAAACAGTCTATACAAACGACGAATATACTGAATATTAATTATTAGTATTATCGAGAACATACTGAAAGCATGTTAAGATTCTGGACAATTTTCATAACAAGCTGAAGGTAAAATAATCATGCAAATGAATTAATATCATTATATAATTTATAATGAAGCAAGACCAAAAATTTTATGACCCCAACAATGATAGTTTTGGATTTTTTTTAGCACTATACAACATTAATGAAATATCTTTCTTCTCAGCACTGTTATAAAAATTTGCTCAGGGAAATTATAAATAAACTATGCATTCTTCATATCTGCGATGTTCTCAAAAAAAAAAAAGAAAAATCTAGAATATCGCACAAAAAATCCAGATATATGTAGTAAGTTTCTTGCAACTTGAGGCTTTTCTATAAAATTACAATGATGATATTATAGTTGGTGAAAGAATTGTATTAATATTATCAACGGGCAGTATAAAATCTGAAGCGATAATTACAATATACAAAAATATTTGATCTTATTTCATCTTACATACAAATATTTCATCTTATTTAAAATTCCAAATTTTCTTCCAAACTTTAGATTTGAAAAAATTAAAGCAAATGCTTCTAAACATATTAACAATCGAAATACCCGGTGGCGAAAAAACAAATAAAAAAGAATCACGATATTGAAACTTGAATCAAAAAAAGCAAAACAATCGATGAATATGATTATGATAAAAACCATAAGTTGCGAAAATTGGCTTCACGTTAAAAACAGTAATTAAAATTCGGTAGTTTTGATTTTCTGAAACATAGCAGTCCCTAAACTAATATTTGCCAAGAAGATTATTTCTAAACAAGTACATAACCTGTACAAATTATGCAACTTATTAATTCTACATAAAGATCAACCAATTAAATGAAGTAAAAATAAAATAAATTTTTACTTGGAAATAAAATTTCTAGCATATTGAGAAGAAGTGCTGTAACATTTTGAAGTCTAATATCATTAAATATTGATACACTTCAAACAAATAATTTAAGAGAAAGTTTCATTCTAAAAATAATTTAGAGAGAAAAAATTAGTTGATTCAAGATTTACTAACAAAGTGAAAAATACTAAAAAAACAAGCAGTTATTTATGAAAGCGCCTAATCAAAAAACGAAAGTTATAAAAAATAAAATGAAATGATGAACGATAGAAAATAGAAACAAATCAAAATTGACTCTCTTGGAAGCATTTTAGAAATACGATCGGAAAATCAAAGAAACTTCAAGCTGATGGAAATAGCAATGAAACGAAGTTACCAATTCGGCTGATACTGAGCAAGAGTACTATTAGGCTTAAACTGACACCAGCTTATATCCAAATTATTTTGAACGTAGGACATTGGATAATATACAAAGACACCTCCAATTATTACCAGCAATAATACCCACAACCAAAATTTCAACAAACCAAGTCGACAACATAAATGCCACTGCAAACAATAAGCCCAAATAGCACTGGTCCAAAATAGAAGCACATCGAGAAATACTGTGCATCTGAAATATATGATAAAGTTGAAAAACATAAGCCATTCATTCAAAGTTTTCATTTAAAATAGATAACTTAAAAAAATGAAGTTTTTAAAATTACTAGCATTAGAAATGCATGATCATTCAAGGCATGATAAAGTGTCTCTCTCAAAAAAAGCAAGCTATCTCAAATTATTAAAAGATATAACTTTGCAAAAAAGCACACAGAAAAAAAAAAACTACCAAACCTTCCACACCCGACATCAAACAAAAATACAAAAAATAAAAAAACAAAATAGTAAAATCATTCTTCCATATCTTTAACTGTCTAAATTGACTTGTTTTATGCTTAAATAAAAAAGACTCAAGCTATCGAATAAAAAATGAGCTCTATTTCTAGAAGATCAACATTCATCGATATAATTGACCTCCACAATATCATTAATTCCATATTGTTGTGACCATGTTTAACCCAGTTAAAGTGGGCAGGAATAAATGTTTTGCGAATATTACCAACAAGAATCGCAAATGAAGTCATCATTTGCAACATTTGCAACAGAAGTTCAATTGCATTGGAAATAGCTTTTTGCCTGAAAATATAATAATTTACATAATGAATGAAGCTTTCGTTAGACGCATTAATTGGATTTCTTCTATTTGTAAAATTGAAAGTGAGAACATTCATTCCATCTGGAACAAAAACATAGCATGAAAATAAAGGAAATAAGGATGGTTAATTTCGAAATTTTAATCTGTCAAGCATGATGTAATCAAATCTAAAAATAAAGAGCAAAAAAAAATTACTTCGCTTCATATTTCGCAATGATGGCTAATTCAGCCCGTCTTTGAGCTTGCAGTCGTTTTCTCAGTATTCTTTCATCTCGTTTTTGACGCAACAAAATTTTTTTCGCATTAGTAAGATCCCTTTTATTTGTGAAATCCGGAGTGAGGATGTCCATTCCATCTGAAGAAAAAAAAAAAAGAAAAAAAGAAAAAAAAAAAACGTATCATCATGAAAATGAAGGAAAAAACAGAAAAGAATGACGAAATCTGGTAGATATAATTTCTATAACTGGATTATTTCGCACAGGATTCAGAGGTTTCCACGAACTAAGTCAATTGTCGAAATAACAACAGACTAACACAAAATTCAAGTTACCTTCTATGACTGGTAAGTCGCGCCTATCTTGAGCAAGTGGCAAATACCGACGTATTCGACCAATCAATTTTATTTGACTTCCGGTGTCAGATACATTACCTATTCTATCACTTTCCATTTCCATGGCATCACCTAAGGAATCTCTTTCTTTTCTAAAAATAATCTTGATTCGATGAATTATAAATGAAAAGTATTTAAGTCTAATATTCAATGCAAAATTCGAATTAAAATAGCTCCAATCTATGCAACAATTCAGAAAAGAATGAAAATCGAAAAATAAAAGAAAAAGCACAGAAAATATGGGAAATAAAAAGACTGAAATTCTTAAGTATGCTATAAAAGTGAATAATAAAAAGTTTACATGCAAGTAGCGCAATACCCGCACTGTTTGCAGCTTTTTAAAGGCTTCAGCATCATATCACGAATATTAAATTGACTTCTTCTGCGCATACATGTATGCGAACTAGTTTTCGGATTTTGCTTTTCATGTGATTTTGCTGTCTCTTTCTTCAAACGAGGTGGTGGTACTGGTACCTCTAAATCAATTAAATGTTAGTTATCAGTGAATGATAAAGGAAGACTTGAAATTTACATCTGTAAACTTTTTTCCAAATGTTTAAAAAGAAAAACTAATTTCGAATTGACAAAGAAAGTAAGAAGTGGTAAAGAATTGGAAATGGTGACAATATGGTAAGTGTATCGTGGAGAGAAACATAAAATTCCAAATCGATTTACTATCTCGCCCACGTCACTTGTACCAGGTCAAGATGTAATCACATCTAAACTGCCTAATTAAATCTAAAAATGAAACAAAAAAGAGGAAAAAATGACCACTGTTATCATACTGTTGCGACATGCCTGCAGATGACGGCATCGGTTCACTTAAGAATATCTGTTTCATGCATTCACGTTCTTCTTCACAGCGCACTACTGCGGCCAAACTTTTGCCATTGTTAATTTCTAGATTTCCAGAATTTAATTCTTCCAGTTTTGTTCGTTCACTAAATTTACTTTTTAATTAAATTAATTTTGGTGATCATTTTTTAATCCTTTTTTAACCATTTCTGGTTTAATGTCACAATAAAATAATTTAGAGTCACATTTTCAGAGCAATGATACGATATAATGAAAAAGTCTCAGTTTTTAACCTATGATTCAGGCAGTTAAATGGTAAAGCGAATAGATTCTTTTCTTAAACAGTATTCAAGAGATTAAAATATAAAACATCAACATTTTCATAGCATCGTCTTGATCATCATCATTTGATTGTTGCTCTTCTCGTTCATCATCGGATAAGTCTGCTTCATTAACTCCATCGGATTTTTGTTCTCCCATCGCTTTTTGTGATTTTCCATATTGAAGCATATAAATTTCCTGAAATAATCTTGTTGGTTGACCGTATTAATTGATTTGAACTTTTGGAAAATTTTTGAAAATAAAATCGAAAATGTTTTAAGACTAACTATAAAAAAAAAAAAAAAAAAAAAAAAAAACATGTAACTGTTATTGCATGAAAATTTTTCGGAAAATTCATTAATTCTGAATCAAACACCTCACTTTATACGTGCGATTCGAATAAAGTGTATTTCGTTTACGGATCAAATTGCACCACACAATCAAATAATTCCTCGTTCGTAATGGTTTAAAACATATGCATAGGATAAGATGCATCCAGAACCATAATAAATCATAACTTTTCCATAGAACAAAATAAACACAGTTCACATATATAGACGTAAACCAGTTGAAATGGGCCAAAAGTGCTAGGGTGAAACGGTAACAACACCAAAATAGAAAGCAACACCAACGCATCCTCTTAGCTCACAGTAATGCCATTAGATATACGATCATGTCTCCAACTCTAAAATATATCATATCATTAAAACTGTCTCAATTACTTCCAAGAATTAAGCATATAGTTAGAATACATTCAAATACATTCATATATTAGTATTTAGAATAATTCTTATAGAATGCATTTGTGTCTAAATGTAAAGGACATCATCAGAGGGTTGTAAAGGACATCATCAGAGGGTAACATAATAAAAACCTTAATTACAGAATACAAATTAAACGTAACTAAAGAGTAACGAAAAACCGACGAGCGACTTAGAACTTCGACGAAACAAGTGTACATGGTGCCACTTAAAGTTACCAATTCTAAATCAATTATACCATAAATCCAGAAAATCATATAGTAATCAATTTCAGTAAAAATAAAAAACCATTAACAAAATAATAAGCACATGTGCTTTCAATGCTTGTAATGATTTATCGATTTAATGAATAATTTCAACACAGTTCTTTTATGGCTTAAAATGTATGAAATTTCATGAAATGAATAGTCATATCAATGGAATTTTCATTGATCATATATAATGATATGATTTTATTAAGACAATACTATCTTCTATATTTAGTAAATTATTTAATCATATTGTTAGAGTTATATTCACAAAGTTAACCTTTCTTCTTTTACTTTATTCAGGCACTTTAGTTATAACAATAGTATTAAATGAAGAAAATGAACCATCATCTGAAAGATAAATTATCCTATAATTTCTACCTTCTTTCCTTTCTTAGTCTTCAATTTTTCTCTTCTTATTACATTATCCTTTTTTACTAAATTCTGCTATTTCAATCATCGCAAACCTGTCAAACATACATTTTCACACAAATAATCGACATACAACAAATAGCTGGGTAAATAAGGTTTGCTGTGACATTAAAATGAAAGATTATCTGAAATTACTGCTACATCCATTGCTCAATCATTTTAAAATCAATACCAACTCATACAATAAACAAACTTAGAAAGTGAAAATTCTCTACACCAAATTCCAGAATTGAAATACTCAGTTCAACCTATTTCTATATTCGGTGGTGAGTTGGTTTCTAGTACCGTTATGAGGATGGGAGGAAACGTGATGTACGTGATATGCGTAATGCTGGCGTTTACCTGTTAAACTTTATTAACGCTTTCAAGAGTTACGAGATTTCTACAAAACTCATTGATGCGTGATAGCAATGAACGTATCAAATCCAGTCGATTTATGGAAACATTCCTTATTGAATAGTAAGGAACCAATTACAGTATCTGACATCAGGTAAATAATATTTCTGTCGTAATTTTCTTAATATCTTAAGAAATATAAATGCTTACTGGAAATGACTCGTATTTTGTCTTTTATATTGACCGGTATTTCTCTTTTCTTCCTTCAAATGTATGACATCGTATGAAATATGAATTAGATAAAGCACTTCACAGAATAGTTCTTCCTCAATGATGTTAATTGTGAAAAAGTGATTTTATGGATTTTATGTAAAAAGTAAATTAACCATTGGCAAATTATTTGCAGTACAACGCCAATATTTTTTACTTCGCCTGTAATTTCATCGTTTGCTGGTGATGCAAAATATTTGCGAAAAATTTTCAAAGCATGGCCAATTAAGATGGAAAGGAAGGCTGTTTTTTGGCCAGCACATGCCACATTTATGGCTTGCGGAATCACTGGTATTGTAATTGGTAAATTTTTGACTTAAAAATAGCATCTAAAATACAAAAAGTCCTGTAAGTTTGGCAAATTGATAAAAGTAAATAATTATGCGTTACATCTGGTTGTTACTCTTTAGTGCTTCGATTCATTCCTTTTTTATCGATTAGAATTTTTTCACTATTTTAAAACTACTGAAATTTTACTGAAGTATATAAAGCGATTCCCAAGATCATTAATTTGAAATGACTTAAATAGTAACATTTTTCATTTTAATTTGTTGATTAAATCTTTTGCTAATACTATGACATTCGTGTTTATTTGATTATCTTATGAGAATTTTATATATTAGAGAAGTGAAAATGATTTCCTGGCATTAATCTAAACATACATTTAGGAATCCGTGTCAATTCCCATACTTTTCTCGGAAATGCAAATTATTCGTATGCTGAAAGTTTACGGAAATGTCCAAAATTGACTTGGATGATTGCTCTCTATAGTTCTGCCCTTTCGTATTTTGGCGTTAATGAAAATATTGTTTCTAGATATCTATACAGGTGAAAATTGGACCTACAATAACTTATATAAGAAAGCACTGTTCCTTCAGAAGTCTGTAGGCAAAGGACAGGATAAACTGAGGATTCTGCTGCAAGGGAGAGTTTTGATAAATTGTATTATTTCGATAAAGAAGGCAACTACAAATGCAGGATATATATATATATAATTTGTTTATTTTTGTTTTTTCTACACTTTAATAAATCGAAATTTTAGTCATGGTGATCTTTGCAATACATGTCTGGTTTTGAGTAGCATAACGACTGCACTGTTAGGTGGAATTTGTTTGCCGGTGATTTCTACACCATATTTAACTGCAGCTGCAGTATGTTATTTCCATACTTCCAAAAGTTCTGAAATTCTGCCTAGTATTTTCGGATTCGTTCTCACATGTTCTGTATTTATTACAAATTTTCCAATAACAAAATATTTTTTAACAAAGAAGAAGTGTTGATGTCATGTTTAGGCTATACTTCAAGGAGATCATGATGCAATACCGAAATTGAGGAAAACAAAGAATTGGCTGAATTATTTATTTCGATGGAAAGTTGGTGTCAATGCATGTCGAGGAATTCTGTTGCCATTGGCTCTTGGACTGAGTGCTGTTTCTGGTGCTTCCATGTATATTCGTCTCTGGGGCAGACAAAGGTTATATTTTCACTAATAATTTTCAAAGTCGTTCATACGCATTTAAACCATGATGAAATGCAGTGAAATTTTAGATAACTATTGACATTAAAAGAAAAGAAAATCTTTTATTGCTGATATATATTTATTTTGAAGTAATTGAAGCAGTAGCAATTGATAAATCAAGAATTAGAATGATTTCAGGATTATGGATACACTTTCTGTGGAACCAGGATTTGTTGCAGAAGTGGATGAACATTAATATTACGGATATCTATTTAATGTATGTATGTGCAATTTAGGCTTTATTTTTTCAAATTGCCTTGTGTGATATATCATTAATTGAGGTAAAAGATTTTTCATGTATTTGATGTAGTTTTTCCTATCAGTATGTAGTGTATAATACACCTGGTCTATTTTATAAATGAACAGCTTTTATTGGATTCTTCGCTAATGGCTTGTTTGCGGCTATGTGATCTATTAATTAGCGGAGTCAGCACATTAAATATGGACCGTATTAAATTGACCATATTTTAGAAAACTAGATAATTCAGAATTATTATATCTAAGAGTGAAATTACTGAGTGTCGAATTTTACAAATTGTATCATGAAAGATATATTTTTCTTGGTTAATTGTTGTAGGCGATAATTTTCTAAGGATAGTATCTTCAGTGGAGAATTTATCCATGTCGAATGCATTGACGATAGTTGATAAGAGCAAGCTCGATAAATGGAATATAAAGTTTTCTTCTTGATTATTAATAGTAGGAATATTTTTCGGGAGAATTGTAGGAGTATTTTCTGGAAGATTAATTAACAGTGGAGGTATTTTAGATAAGAATTGAAGGGGTGTCGCTTGCCACGTTCCTACAATTCTCCCGACAATCAATTCTGAGTCAAAAATCCTTTTCCTCCTGCCGATAGCGATTCTTTTTTTAGTGGGCGTCTCTTTACATATTTTCATATTTTACATAAGCTAGGTTATATGACCGGAATACTATTGAAGATAAAGCTTGGTAATCGTAGAGAATTATATTGGTTAACACTCATGCATCTTGAGTGATAATTACGGGAAATATTTCCGCATCGGTCCTTTCCAAAAATTGTGAATTTCCGTTTTCTAACATAATTTAAAAGACCTGAGTACTATAGTATCAGTATATCGTAATTTAAATTATGTCTGGAAGTTGGAATACTAAGTTATGCAGAGTTTTAAATACATAAGTTGTTGGTCTTTAAAAATAGTTCAAAGCGAAAGATTTTTTAAAAATTTATTTTCTTTGCGTTCTCAACTTGCAATCAGCCTTAAATTAGTATGATTTTGTTCGTACAATTATTGTGTGATATATTTGCTGTTCATCCTCTTATTTGTTCCTGTTTTTAAAAAACATATATCGATTTACATCATTTTTTTGTTGTTGATGTTCGACATTTTTTAGGACAGTTCCCGAGATTCTCGATCGAAATTATGCTTTATCCGCTGAAGACTGATAGATACTTTGACGCATAATTAAAGCATTCATTTCTTCGCATGTATTTTTTGCATTTTAATAGATTAATTAGAAGGAAATGAAGTACATAAGTTTATTTGTGAACTATATAATACATTATAAAGGTAAACGAATGCAATGAAATTTTTGGCCATGTAAGTTACGGTAATGCCGTAAGCCTTGGTTTCAACAGTTTACGGATTGAGAAGCCACAAAAACTTACGTACAAAAACTGGAATATTTATCTGATACTTGGGGAAGCGCAAATTTAATGATAATGCGCCATTACACATTGTCAAGATCAACAATTTTATGATATGATCAGCAGTCATTCATTCTTATCCGGACAAATTCAGAGTAATAGATAAGTACCGTAGAGATATTCCATCATACAATTTTTTTCAACTGAACTTTCAAAATACCAAAGAGCTAATGGTATAAATTTATAAACTTTTGGATTATGACCAGTTATAAAGTTCTAGATCTTGGTCAAATACAAGACAGTTTATATGGTCAAGTATTTTCTAAAGTGCTGCTATTATCGATCAAAAAATAATCAATAGAGGAACAAAATTAAATATTTGGACGGTTGATTGGCTTAGAATGAGTAGAATTCATCTCTTTTCCATCAGAATCCCAAAAATGAATCAACCCAGTAGATTAATTAGATAATAATCGCAAAATCTCGTATTCGAGTATGTTACAGCAAGAGATGGAAACAGGGGGATCAAATTTTCGTCGTTATTCTCAGATCCGATAACTTGTTATTCTTATAAAATAATCGATAAGTAACAATTTTGTGGACAAAAAGGTATCTCCTGCATTTTCCATCTCATTAAAAACCATAATCATATGTCAAATTCCCTAGTAATATATTTAAGATGAGGAAAACATCTGTTCTACCTAATAAGGATCATATCAGCTTCATTAGGTGTAATTAAGAATTACAATTTTCCCATTCAATTTCCTAATTAATGCTCTATTATTATGAACGATTCTCGGATTCATAATCAATAAATAAAAACAGAAAATTGTAACTATTATCTATCGAAATTTGTTTCAGATAATTGGCTTAAACAACACTTCATTTCATATTTTTTCCAATTTTAATTTTAAGATGAAACCAATCCTTTTTAATTAATTTTCTCATAATTAGTTTCTATCACTGCAACAAGCAATGTATTGATGATATTGGAGATGAAATTTCCCATATGGTCGTCGTGTATGTTTCAAATAAATAAATAAGATATGAATGCTTTATTTTTGAATTGATGCTTAACATTTCTCTTTTGCTTTTTTGAATTCAACTGCAATCAGAGACAACAAGATCACTTTGCTTCTCGCGATCTCCGATCACTACATCTGATAAAAGTTATAAACAATCTTGCATCATCTGTTCTCTTTCATCTTTCCGCACTGTTAAAGATGTCTTCCGTGTCCAACTATCCAACTGTATTACCAGCACATCATTTCATTCTGTAAAATGAATAAACATCATTTCTGATCCCAGATGCATATCGACATACGAAACTTAGATTTCAAACGAAACAAAACAACGAAGTTACAAATCTTCCTGAATTTTTAATCATTCCAGTAAAATGAAACAAACTTTAAGAAGTCCATCCATACTTGAAGTTTTTTCTAATTTTTAATTTTTTTTTTTTTTTTTCAAAACTTCATGTCGTAGGATCGTTTTCAAATTTATTCAAAAGTTCACAAATCAGAAGCAAAAAGAAAACGTTCTATCTTTTCAATTCTCCCTCAAGAGCATTTCGCATCACTTGCAACGATTTATTTGAAATGCAAAACGAACAAATAACTTCAAAAAAAACTTTTTTTAATGGATTGATGAAGCCTGATTCCTAAGCCTACCATAACTTGATGAACAAAAAAGAAGGATGAAATTTCGAAGTTCCTTTTCTTTTCAATTCATTTTATATTGCATCCATTCTTTTTGTTGAAACTTCTGCTGAAGGTTGACAAATTTTCCTTTTTTATCACAATGTCCAGGGGACGATTAAAGGACAATGCTTTCCGAAGATTTTCTTCACGGAAATTTCGAAACATTCTAAAAGAACTTCTGAAAAAAAAAATTTTCAACTTCTGATTTATTACCATCGATTTAACCATCTTTAAAGAAATTCGTGTAGTTATAGCTGTTCTTTAAAGAAATAACATAAAAAGGAAAAGAATGAAGTAAAAGGAGAATACTAAGCTTAAATGATTTAATAACAGAAATTTTCGGAAGTAGCAAAACAGTATCTACAATTTGAAGGAATCAAAAAAAGCTCTCAACAAAATTCTTTACTAAAAGAAATCGAAAATCTGGTATGTTTTCACTTCTGTCATTTTGATCAAAATTCAATGAAAATTAGCTTGCATATATAATTTTCACCATAAATAGGAGAAAAAAATGCTTCGATGTTTAGTTTCAGTAATTTTTAGTGAAAAATTATTCGTAAAATTTGTTTTTGAAATTATATTTCACTAATACCTTACACAATCAATATTGACAAAAATAATTTAACGCAGATGGCAACGTTTACAAGAGGTTCGCGCAATTGTCATTCTTAAAAATATACGGCGGAGATTTACGATTTCAGGTTACGCAATTATCAGTGTCATTGGAAATGTAGTGCTAATCGCTAAAATGAATAATCAAATCTTCTGTAAAATCTAACACAGAGAATTCTATTTTGATACAGATTCTATGATTTTCGAAAATTTACTAAATATATAGAATTAGTAGTATTTAAAAATAGAAATAAATGTAAATTAAGATTGAGCATCAAATTTCAGCATATAAATACATAACAAATGAAAGCCTCCAATAAACTTACTTTCTCCAATTGATCGAACTTTTTCTGGCATGAAAAGCGCTTTAATAGTTGCAACCGCAGATAATAGAGTCTGAAAACCGAAGTCTTACAACAATTGTCCTGAAATCTTTATTTCTTCATTAATCTTTGACATTCATCAGTTTCTCAATAATGTCATTTTTAAACCAACAAAAAAAAAAAAGAAAAAAAACAAAGAAAAAAAAGAAAACTTTTTTGAACTATGGATTGCAATAAATATACTTCAAAGGAGCTGTAAAAATGAAAAAGCAATCGTCATCGGACTTCATCTTAAATTGCTTCCCGTATAAAATTCCATAAACCATTCAAGCTAAACAAATTACGAAGAACGGAGCCCAAAACAAACGGAAGCAGTAATAATTTAATGCTCCGAATTTAAACAAATAAAACTATCTATCTAATAAAGAAATTTTTATATAACAGGCTATTAAAATTCAGCGTAAAACACGCATATGAAAATTACGCCTGTGTAAGAGAATCATTCAAAAAAGAAAAAAAAAAGCCATAAGGAAGGGATGCTAATTAGAAATATACTTTCTTTCAAACATCTCAATTTGATATTGGAGAAAAATATATGGTAAATTTTTAATTTGTTTCTTATGATTTGCTGCATGTACTATTAAACTTTTTAATGTTTTTATTCAAGATAAAGAGATCCTTTACATCTTCTTTTTGTTTTACGACCATCATATTTTACTCCATTTTGTTCTGAGGCCATGAGATGGATAATCTCAAAATCGAGGCCAAAAGGCTAAAGCAAGACAAGCAGCATTACTAGGGCAAAATTTCCGAAGCAGATTAGCTAGATATTTCAGCGAACTGATATCATAGCTAAAAATTACAACTATTGCGACGTCTAGTATCGCTATCCGATATAAGCTGTTAATATCACTATCACATCATATAGGCTTGTGTGATTTCGAACTTTGTGATGATTTTTTTTTATAGATGATGTGACCTTTTTTTATAGCAAAAGTTGCTATATTAACATTCTCAGAGATCAAATTTGAGATTGCACTGAAATGACTTCTGTTAATATAGTGTGAGCAAAAAAAAAAAACTTGGTTGAATTGTTTCTCATATTTTTTTTCTTGAAATCAAATTTCCAATATATTTTGACAACATAACAAAATATCAAAATTTTTTCTTATAAAAACAGCAAGCAAGCTTTAGACGGTACTTTTTTTTTTCTTTTTTTTAGATTCTTGGCAGATTTCTCTAGGGGAAAAATTTTGCTTTCCAGCAGCACTCTTTTTTTTTTCTGATAATAATGTGCTTTTAACCATTTTTAGGCTCTAGAATTTTATACCGCATATTTTGTTTAAGCCTAATCAGCTAGTTTTTTCAATTGACCTAATCACTAGTTCTATTCTAAACTAGCATATAACTACAATAATAAATTATTTTTAAATGGTCAAAAATTTAAGGCTGCAAATGCAACAAGCATTCCGATTATTGTGCATTTTGCATCTGCAGCACAAAATTTTAGAGCAATTTCTGCACTATTCTTCAGCAGTTAAAACTGTTATGCAAAAAAATGGAAAAAACTGTCGAAAGCTGCAATAAAGAATTTTCTAAAAAAAAAAAAAAAAAAAAAAGGAAACTGGCAAAAAAGAAAAATTAAAGCACCGAAAAAAATCAATGCAAAATTGCTACTAATTTTGACTGAAGTTAGTTATATTTTCAAAAAATTTGTTAATTAAAAAAATGGCACAAAAAGTCCACCCTCATTTTTTTTGGTTAAAGCACATTGCCCAAAGCGTACAAAGCAAGATGGAAAGAGCGATATAGAAGAGATATAAATTAAACAAATCAATCTTTTATGGCCAAATTATACTCGATTATTATTTTACCTTTTCTTTTCTTAGGTAATTTTTTTTTTTTTTTTAAATTTTCAAGCACTATTCCCAGAATGAGAAAAACGATTTTGGGCGAGCTGCTGCTGCTGCTGTTGCTGTGTATTGATATATTAACACATTAGTAACGTATGAAATGAACTTCTCAAAAATAATTTTTCAAATTCCTGAAAAATTTTCTTCATTCATTATGGCAAATAAATGTGGAATGTAAATTAGGGAGTGAAAAAAAAAAAAAAAAAAAAAAAAAAAAAAAAAAAAAAAAAAGCCGCCTGCCACTATGCTTGTGAAAGGTGAAGAAAAAATTCTTCTTAATTCTACACACACACAACAAAAAGAAAAAAAAAAGTAAACATCGAAATAGTGAAAAATGACTATAAGAAAAGAGTTTTTTTTAATTTAGAAAAGCGAAAATATTAAAAAAAAAATTAATAAAACAACACTAAATATATTTTGAACATCACCGTCATCAAAAGAAAAAAAAAAAAAAAAGAAAAAGGATCACAGAATGCAGCACAAACCGCGCACGTAATGAGAGATACATATTTATGACATGAAAGAAATTGTTGGCATTTGTTGTTGATATTGTTGTTGTTGTTGTTGTTGCTGTTGTTGTAGATTTCTGTGATAGTAATAGTAGGAATAATGATAATAATAATAATAATAATAATAACAGTACAAGAGTAATAGCAATAGTAATCGGATGATTTTTTTTGGATAATAATATTGGATAGTGTAATTTTTTTTTTGTGATACCATTAGAAACGTGGAGGAATCTGGCCACTAACTGAAAAGTAAAGCAAAATATTAGCATTTTGCGCTTGAAGCAGCGATAGGGCATGCGTAAATTTTCTCTTTTAATTTTAAAAAGAAAATGACTTCTGTCTAAAAATTTCAACACCCTTTTTTTTTTGATGCAAATCATAAAATGAAGAGTTTCAATTTGTTAAATTGTTGTTTCTTTAATTATCTCTTCTTATTATCGTTTTCATGAGTAAAAAAAAATTTTCTCAGCTGCTTAGCATGTGTCAAATTATATCATTTTTAGCAATTGAAAGCAATTAAATCCATCAAAAAAGCTAGATAAATGAGCAGACATAAATAACAGAATAACAAAGAATTAATTTCTTTTCCAGATCACACAAACATATTTCTATTTCTATCCAAAGGCGCATTCTGAATGAAACATTATCATCCATTATTTATCATGATGAGTTTTGGAGTTTAATGAAAAACCATAAAAGAGATGTGTGCCTTGAAGAAAAAGATCGAAATTTCTAGTAAAATGAATGATTGATGCATTCGGGAGAAAACGGATAAAATGGTTATTAGAAAAGCCAGACTTGTTTTTATCAAACTATTATGATGATTGGCAACTACTTCTTTTCCCTTTTTTTTGTTAGCAATACAACAAGTTGAGTTGAGGGAAAACAGAAGCAGCGACAAATTATTTTTGTGCAATACAGTGCAATCGAAGAACAAGTGTTGAATTTCGAATAAAGCATAAGCTTTTCATCTCATTCGCAATAGTGAGACAATTAATTAGAAATACGTAAAAGAGAAGTGATTGTTGCTCAATGGCGCATAACACTTTTTCCATAAAAGTACGTGAGAATTTGTTGCGATCAAATGCAACTTAAACGTTAGCATGATCAAATTTCATTTGAACATTTAGCATTGAAAAAAGATGGGAAAATATTGTGCGTTGGTCAAATGTTCATGAAGCGATTGAAAGAAACATCAACAGTAAAAACTAATGGATAAATTAGACAGAACAAACTAAATTGATCAGTAATACGAAAAGAGCAATCGTTTGCCGTGTGCGATCATAAATTATCACCAAAATCTGCATAGTTCTCATCATTTTGATGATTAGATTATGCAAAATTTGAAGTGCTGCGGTTAAAAAAAAAAAAAAAAGAAAAAAAAAAGAGTACACTTACATGACACAGTTGGCATGTAACCGATACCGGGAATCAAATACGGATTGAAGGTAGCTTGTGGTACCTGAGCCGCAGCAGCAAGTTGGGCTGTAGCACCATTTGCATACACTGGTATACCACCTTTTTCAGCAGCTGGACGTTTACATGGGACAGCACCTGCCTGGAACCACACATGCATTTTTCATACTACGGTTAGTAAATGCGTTCGGGCAAATGGAAGTAGCTTTGAATAATTTTAAAAAATTAAAAAAAAAAAAAAAAACAAAAATGAAAAGTTAGCTTTGAAAAATTGAAGCAGTTTGATGGTGGCGGAGCATAAAAGTTCTCTTCTTTTGGTAGCTTTTCATGCTTTAAGGCACACAACATGTAAAACGAATTATGTGAGAATGCGAAAAAAAAAAACAAGATAGAAATTTTAGAATTAACGGTAATTTAAAAAAAAAAAAAAAAACAAACAAAACTAGGGCGTAAAAACGAAACAAAGAGAAATAGAAAACTAAAAAAAAAGGTACCAATACACTTTACTGGAAAACTGGTACCATTGGTACCGGGAAAATTATCAAAGAGATATGATTTTTTTTTTCTTTTTTAGGACGACATCTCTGAAAACAAAGATGTTTATGTGTGTGAAAGAAAGAAACAAACGGAAAATTGGTACCGCAGCAGCAGCAGCAGCTAGGAGAAAGGAATTCTGATCGAATTGTTGCGACGTTGTTGATCCAACAGCGGCAGCCGCAGCAGCAACAGCAGCAGCTTGTTCCTCCTCCAAGGCACGTTTTCGACTATTCTGTAGCGCTGTTCCGGTAGTAGCACTTCCGGTTGATCCAGCTGCAGCCGCCGCTGCCGCAGCAGCAGCAGCCGCAGCTAATGATGGCGGTAATGTTGCGGTAGCTGGAGTCAACTGCGGTGGAAATGTAGTAGTAGTAGCAGCAGCCGTAGCTGCTTGCGACATAGCAGCAAGATTTTGAAGAGCCATCAGCTGGGCTTGAACTTGCTGGAAGGGAAATATTCGCAATGGATGATGAAACAGCCGCATTAAGCCATGCAATAATCATACACACACACGCGACATACGTACACGCTCACGCACGCACACTCACACACGTATATACTTAAGAAGCCACCACACGAAAAATAAAAGAATTTTCACATCAAAAAACAGTTCGACGTGCACAGTTCATTTCGTTTAATTATTAAAAATTATTATTGTATTCCTTAACTTATAACTGGAAAGATGCAATTAAGCACATTTCACATACGTTATTTTCGCTATAGATATACAGTAATTACTTCCAATAAAGAGAAAAAGGGGTAGTAAGGACTCGAAATTTGAAATGCTTAACTACCACAATCAGTGGTAAAGGGATTGAGACAAAAAATCCGACCATCTAAAACGGCAAATATTAAATCATGAACTAAATTAGATCTTCTTTACTAAATTAATCGATAATCGCTATCTCTAATCTAAATCTACCAAGATTGGCATAATCGCGATAAATATTTAAATATCCCGTCATTAGAGGAAAAAATAAGTGTTGATCAGTGAAGCTGTGCATCTGATCGATCACATATCAAATTTGGTACGTTAGCTGCAACGTTTCCCTGCACATGTGATACTTCGATTAGACACGTTGCATTTTTAATTTTATTGAAATTAGCATTATGGATGGCTATAAAAAGAACAGCATTTACGAGCGAGCATTACCCGAATTTCCAGCAATGAAGTCGTTAGTAATTTACATTTTTCCTTCTTAAATGATTTAAAATTTATGTTATTCGAAATTTTAAATGTACAATTTAGCTTCATTGCAATCCTATTTAACTAATACAATTCCAGGCAAATTTTTGCATAAAATTAATATAAAACTGAAACTAATATCTATTGGGACGTATTTTTTGCATACATTACCTAGTAAATATTCAAGTGAGATCCTTGAAAATTGAAATGAAGAAAGGATTTCCGATAAAAAGTAGTCGAGTGTGGGTCAGTTAATTCTAAAATATTGGCTAAAAAATGCTGTTTAATAAAATATGGGAATGTAGATGTAATCCATCTTATAAATCGTAAGGAAAACAGACTAATATTCCCGTACCTGGACATGGAGATAAAAATGCTCATTGTAAGGATTTAGCGTGGTAACTCAAATGAACTCGGCAACACTGAAAATAACCTCAGCCAGAGTTCTCTTTTCTGGTTAAAGAATGAACTCCCAGGAATCGGTTCAGCCGGAGATAGGGATGTTGTTTTCGTAACATTTATTAATGTTATCTCATTGGACAAGTGCATTGTCATCCTTGTGATTTAGGATATTTTAAAAGTTAATCAGTTGTTTGCCAATTTTTCAATCCTACTTCAACAGCAAGCAGGGAATTTCCATTATTATATTAGCAACTATGTTGATGTAGATGTAATTAATGCTACCCTATATTTTCAGTTCTGATGTATCGCATATTTAGAAGTCTCATGATGAACTTATTTCATATGTTAATATTACCGAGGATAGGATCAGAAAACGCTGCTGTAGCTGGCAATTCGGTTCAAAGAGTTATATATTATTGCTGGGTGATTTAAATGAATGAATGAAATGAATCATGCTTCAAGCAGTTGTTTCAAAGATATCATAAAAGCATCTTACTATAGGAAAAACACATCCATTTTACGTGAAATTTACACGTCTCTATGATGGATGAATCAGTAATGATCAATTCTACTAGCAGCGACATGTAATAAAAAACTCAGAAGCAACAGAAAAAAAAAATTACACGCAAAAAAAGAGATTATTTAAGGGAAAAAACACAACGTTCTTGGTCGAGCTCACAGTACACAGAAGCGAGGCAGTAACGCGCAATGTTGATTTGAGTTTATGATAATTTCAGATTTCATTTTTTCTTCAACTTTTAGATATATGGGGAAAGGAAGAAGCAGAAAATTCGAGGAGTAGAAAATTTGACAGCAATGAGAAACACTCGACACTTGCAATTTAAGGAAGTGAGAACGTATGCGCGCCATTTAATGTCATTAACATCATTTAACCTAAATTTAGGTTGTAATTTATAGTAAGCAAAAAGTGCTATTTGGAAATCTTTCATTTTACTTATAAACTTTGCATAGCAAAGATTGATTTAGGCAAAAAAAAAAAAAAAAAAAAAAAAAAAAAAAAGGATAACCAACTATATGAGGTATAATTATCGAAAATTAATGCAAGTATCATCTATAACGTAATGTCACTAGGCGCATCATCACTATCCCACTGCTGCTTTGGAATGCAGCATACAAGTGTCGGGCTACCTAGTCTGAAACTTCTACTCCTATAAATCCTGCCACTTCCAAGGATTATAAATTCCCAAAGAATACATCAGAAAACTGTGGTAGCTTCTTCGACATTCATTCTCAACCGAAATTCTTGAAAATTCCAAAAAAAAAAAAAAAATTATCATCAAGATGGGAATAAAATAACATTTGTTAAGTATTATTAATATGAATGTATAAAAGTGCTTACCTTTACTGATTTTTATCTTTTTTTTTTTAAAAATTAGTTAAGAAGAAAAGTGAGGAAAAAAAATAAGTAAATACTAACCGCTTGATAAGCAGCTGCAGCATCGTTATTTGGAACAGGCACGAGTGTTGGATACATGGTGGTGATACCCTGATAATACTGATAAGGAAGTGCAGCTGGAACTAAGGTTGCAGCTTGTGCAGCAGCTGCAGCCGCAGCTTGTTGCTGCTGTTGCTGAACAATAAGAATTTGATCGTTGAGTGTTGCGGGACTAGCCTGACCACTAACGACTAATTGTGCTAATGGATTCATTGTTGAAAGTGCAGCAGGAGCTGCCGCTGCTGCATTCTGATTCAATTGTGTACAAATCAAATTTTTGAGAGCCAGATTATTTCGACCATTTACCAGTAATTGATCTTTTAGATGCTGTGGTGGATGTAAGTACTTGCATTTTGGATTTTCTCGAGTGCATCGACCCTATAATGGATGAATGATGCATATAGGTGATAAAATTGGATAAAGAGAAGCATATAACTGTAATATTTTTCTCATTTACCGAAGAATCATTGAAGCAATGAATTATTCAAATTTGAATTGCGTAAATTCATTACTGATTTTATAGTGACATATTTCACACATTTTCAAGTAGTTGCGCTTCCTCATATTTCGAACCCTTCATGAGAAGGTAACTGAATCTCTCATTCTACATATGTGATGAAAGATGGAAGATAGTGAATGAAATGCAAACTTTCATCTACATTATCTCTTCACCTTACATAGAAGTACTAAGCAAGTTCGAGAAAGAAAGAAACCTTACATCTGTATCAAATAAACCTTACATGAAGCATAACATCATTGAATAATGCACAGAATTAACTACCAAATACAAAAGTATAAGAACTAAAGAATAACGAACGATTAATTTATCATGAATAGTTTCTGTTTAAATGACTATAGAGAAAAAATGCTTCATCCATTCTACTAATAAATATTTGAAAATATACTTAGATAAGGTATGGTAACCTTCTCAAAATATAGAGAAAATGCATTCTAGTAATTCTCATTAAATTTCTGAAATTCCTTTTCTTCTGCATTTTTTAATTGTCATATTTGTTGATTGATAATATATTTCGAGTTGTTATACCTATTACTAATTTTTAAGAAATTTTACGACTCATTTCTTATTTCCATTCTTAGATAACAAAAACTTTTTTTAAATCCACACCGATGAATCAACTAGTAGATGGAGCAATTAACGGAGCATTTAGCGGATTAGTTACCACCGAAAAAAAATGAAGAATGACTAATATTATTCCGGTATTCTTAGAACCAGGCGTTAAAACTTCAACCAAATCCACAATAACATACGTTTCACCTCAAACTCCAAAAACAAAAAAAAAAAAAAAAAAAAGAATAATTTAATTCGCTAGAGTGCAAATAATTTATTTTTTATTAAACAGAATAATTCTTTTGAACTAACAATCGATTTAGTCCTAATTTTTGAATATTTTTGTGTCATCTGATACGACAAGATTACAACAAAAAATGCAAAACCCCTAATGTTTACACTTGAAAAACCTATAGTGAGAGAAGTAAAAAATATAAAATAAAAATAAAAAAAAAACTCTAAACATTTTGTGCAAAAAATTGAGCAATCGATGAAGAAATTAATTTCCATCTAACATCTTACCATAGAATTAATGCCGATGGTCACCAATCATCATTCAACTGGTTTTGTTGCTTTGTTAAGAAGTGAACGATAAATGACCGATAATTAACTGAGCAAATAAAGAAAAAGAAAAAAGAAAAGATCAAACAGATCAAAGAAAGATGAAGCGAATAAGAAGAAAAAATAAACCTTAATAGAATCATAACAAGCAGTAACACGACCATTCTGTACATCAACATGTGGAGGTGGATGTGCGAATTTACATTCGACATCTGATCTCGAACACTGACCTCTTTGAAATTCACGACATACCTGAAATTCAAAATTTACTTTTTTTCTCTTTTTTTTTTTTTTTTTTTTTTTTGAGAAACAACTGATTATTTCAGTTTTTGGTTTCTTCATTGAAATCAATTTTTCAACATTTTTTTTAAAAATATTTTTATATCTCTTGTATATTTTTTAAATTTTCTTATATTTTCTTTTTCTTTTTTTATCACAAGTTACATTTTCACATTTATTTGACACAGTAATTTACTTGTTGATAAAATTCATTTTCTAAATAGAAATATTCTAGCGTTTTTTCTTTGTTTTTCAAAAAAGTTCACAATATGTTAAACTATTAATCTTCTTATGAAATCATTAAAAAACGATAGCAACGAAGAGTTCAACTGGAACAAGGAACAGCTGATAGTTTTCATGAAGTTAAAAACGAGAAATGCAAAAAACAAAAAATTCTTACACGGCAAAAGTTATATTAATGATATTTAAATAATTAGTTAAATAAGGAAAAAGTTAGTTGTTTGACGAATATTTCTTCTCCCATTTATAATTGAGTATATTGTTCTAGATCCCAGAAGAATGTGACTTTTAAAAAAAAAAAAAATATGACCAATTTATCACATTAGTTCGACGACCTTTATCCTCGAAAAATACTAACATAATATAAGTGCTACAGATTATACAAATTATGATATCTCAGGATTTTGGCAATGGAAATTTACCTCCAGCTGTAACCATCTAGAATCTTTAACATTAAGCAGTTGTGACATAAGACCCGTTGAAGAAGTACTACTTGCTGCTGCTGCTGCTGCTGCTGCTGCGTTACTGTTCTCATCGTACATGACAATAAATGCCTGCAAATTAACGTCATTTTATCAGTTCAACAAAACGTGTCACGAGGTACTATCATCACAAGAGAGTGAGAAAACAATCACATTATCACTATGACAGGATGAAGAAATCGTATTATCACTACGATATGGTGAGAAAACCACCATATTTTTTTCATTTTTCCCTCTTTTCTAGACATTTACGATTAAGGATTGTTCGGAATTTTAACATCCAGGATTAAGAATTATTTGGAATATCTAAAATTAATCATTCGTCAATTTTCGAACATTTCAAATATTTTTGAAAAATAATTCCACTTAAAGAAAATAGAAAGAATGATAGGTGAAAGAAAGAATTAATATTTGTATTGGTCTAGAAATTCATAATCTAAACAAATTAATTATAATGTAAATTACAAAAAATTCTAATAGATAAACAACAAGTAGACAACAGATCTAAAATCATAGCAGTATGAAAAAATTCTTTGCACAAAAAAAGCGAACAAAAATTTTGCAATATATTTTTAAATTAAACAAAGAGGTGAGAGAATTTGTAAAAGATAAGACAAAGAAGGTCACGCAATAAACTATACATGTTTGCTACGTGACCTTATCAAGATGTCACCCATATATCTTCTTTGATCTATTCATTTTGTTACAAATAAACTGATGAAAATGATGTAGACGATGTCCATTAAACTATCCACAAACAAAAATTAACGAAAATTCAACACGGCATTTCATGAATTCCGAAACGATAGAGCACCAATCAGGTAGGGAGGTAATTAAACAGGTGAGGTAGGACTATCATATAGGTGTACATTATATAGTAATAATATCTATGCATGCAGTGTCCTCTTCTGTCGCATGCATTTGACAATACAGATACGCTTGCATGCATGCATGCACTCGAGCATCAGCAGATTGGCGACAAATTCACTGCCGTCGCCCAACTCTTCCAACCAGCTGCGTCCTCTTCTCTCCACACTGTTTGAAATAAGCCAGTTTTGGTAAGTCACCTATCTCTTCGTACGATTGTTGTTTATGTATGGCTTGTGTATGTATTTATCTGTCCGTCTGTCTATCTATTCTTTTGCCCGTCGTCATTTTTACATAATTCGCTGATGTCTGTCTTTTATTTGTCTTACCCATCCATCTATCTTTCGTCTTGATTAAATTGATGAATTAAATGCCAGATATTAATTCCAGTTCTTATCATTTAATATGATTCATTATCAGTTTGAGCAATGAGTCCTATTAATAGCATATCTTTGAATGATTCTACTAAATGAGAAGAATTCTTTACCGGTCATTTTGAAAAATATTATTTGACAATCATTGCTATATCCTATTATTTCCTTTGAAGATACCAAATGTATGAGTAAAGGAGAAAAGACATGGGGAATCAGGTATGGCAAGGGTATATGATTTAAACAGGAAAGGAAGGAGGAGTAAATGACGTAAACAAATAAACAAAGCGGCGAAAAAGATAACGATACTATGCGAATCTTTTATCTTTAATTCAGCTTTTAAATAACTATCCAATTTTATTACTTGTCGATTTAATTTTCCAAAATCTCGAAGGTCACTTAATTTTAATTATATGGTCATCTATCTATAGTATTTGAAAACTGAACTCGAACAAAGTTAATATATCCATTGCTTCACATTATTAGCCTCAAAACCAGATACAAGATATTATTATTATCATTTCCCATAAGATAGCACTACTTGCTATATGCCGGACATTATTTTCATCTTCCGCAATCGCGATATATTATTATTCTTATCTTTCATAAAATAACACTACCGCCATACGCGCGATATCATTAATTCTTATCTCCCATAAGATACTAATAAAAAATCTTAAAAATATAAAGGAATTATCCCAGTAGACATATCTAAAAGAAGCACATTACAAAGTAGTCGTTGACAGGATGTTTTTGTCGAGTATTTCTTCGAAGAGAAGCTAGAAATATGCCTAATAATGCTTATACAAACTATCCAACAAAGATCTAATTTAGCATAATATTTCGTCATATTTACCGTAGCAAAGAAACAAATAATAAATAAATTTTTTAAATCTATATAAGCAAAAATGTAAATGTTCGTTTGTTCAAAATCTTAAATCTCTGAAAGTTTTTTTTCCATTCGAATAGGCGCGTGTTTTTAAATGCCTATCCAAACTGCAATAGCTTGTAGCAACGCGCGGCGGGGTAAAACTATTAAGAGATATGATCAATAAATCGAGGTAATTTCTTTAAAAATCGGAATATACCGTAGTTACTTTAAATTGATGAAATCATTCCAGATAAGCCATAAAATATCATTTCATGAAAGTGAAAAGAATAAACTATTATAGATCATTTTGTTGCATCTTAATAAGATCTAAGGATGAAATGTTCACAAAATGTGCTATTTCTGCAACAAATGACAATGATGACAAAAAGATGATCCTTATTTCGCATTTAACGAAAAATAATATTATGTTGCAATCGGTGGCTTGAAGATTTTGTAAATGCAAATATAACAGGAAGTTAAAATTGCCCTCTTGAGATATATTTTTGACTGAATAACACATTTCAGCATTTTAGCTTCTGAAGACAATTTTTGAACAACTGTTCTTTCAAAACAACTGCTTTGTATATTTCAATTTTTTGAAAACGTTTTTTTTCTTTCTTCCTTCCGGTTACAGTTTTAAGTATAGATGAATGAAAGAAACGAATTGAATGACACAAATGTTTATGTCATATCGGCTCGAGAAATGATATGATTATAAGTTAATGGACAATTTGTTTTATTTACGAATAACATTTATATGATTTATGAATAATGTTTATACATGAATCAATTATGATTAATCGTTTATATAAAAATTATTTATGCGTAACGTTTATACGAATTATTTACGGATAAAATCAATTTGCGTCAATTAATCAAACTCATTCGACTCAACTTTGTCAACAAAATGATCATATTTTATTGTATGATTAAAGTATCATGCAAATTATAATCTCACCAGATCATGTTTTAGAATGTTTCATAAGTACAGTAACGAAATTCTTATTAAGAATGAGATGATCTAAAATGATGAGAATTTCATAATAGGAGCAACGCTTATGAATACGTGAAAAGAAGAACTTCAAACAGTAAGCAAGAAATGCCAAAATAAATTTTCAATATTTATGATTAGATATTGTGTAATGAGTAATTTTAGACTAGAAAAAGAAAAGTAGCCAAGCAAAATTTATGGAATAAAAGAAATGAATGGCCATTTTTTGATATATTGTATCGCTCGCTGCAAGTACAAACAGAAAATTTTTGTGCTGTGAAATGACGAAAAGAAATTTATCAAAATGAATTGAATCGATTTTTGGAAAAGAAATTTTTAGGGATGCAGAGATAGATAACTTCGCTTTTTTTTTTTTTTTGCCTGTTAAAAATCATTCTTCAACTCTATTCCCTCTCTCTCTCTCTCTCTCTCTCTCTCTCCCTTTCTCTTCTTCCAATTGGGAAGGACAGAATATGACATCGGGACTTCTTTTTTTCTTTTTTGTTGAATTGTAATAAATGAATTTTATCATTTTGAAGAGCAATCCTGCCGCTGACGATGAACGATAATTGCGCATATTTTCGTTGATATGAGCTGCTGTGTAACTTCGTTCCTCATTTTATCAATAACATATCGCTATCACTACAAATTGACTGAACTTAAACTGATTAATCTATAAACTTATTAACCTAAAAACTGATTAGCTTATTATCAAGCTGATTAATCTACAAACTGATTAGTCTACAAATTGATTAGCTTATAAATTAATTAATCTGTGACTACAGACTGATTAACCTAGAAACTGATCAGTCTATCATTGCAGACTAACTGTGATTAGCCTATTACTATAAATTGATAATCTAATCAGTCCACAAAACTATTTAATCAACGAACTGATTAGACTGTTACCAGAAACTGATTACTACTAAAACTTATTACTAAAAACTTATTTTTGGATCTTAGCACATACGAATACAAATAATTTATAAGTTAACTGATAGTTTTTGCATTTCGCTCTCTCCACTTGCTCCAAAAAAAAAAAAATCTCATAATAATCATACGACACAAATCTTCACATCATTACTACTGTAGTCTATTTTCGAAGTATATTTCATTCTTTCGAATTTCATTTCGGAAGATGGATATAACACAAAGTGATTAATCACAAGTATCGTTTGTTATGACGGCAAAATTTCAGAAAACGACTGCTTTCTTCTCAATTAATAGGATAATTAGAGCAAAAAGGCTGCTAAAGTTAAGAAAAGAAGCATTTAACATCCGAAAATCAGAACTTGGGTGCTAATTGCTGATAACAGCTACATTAAATGAAAATGAAGAAATAAGGAAACGGTACTTTGATAAGTCTAAAGTTGATAAGTTATCTCAAAGTTGATAATACATGAGTTGCAGATAATCAATGAAGCATAATTTAATTCTTGTCGAATTTTGGCTGTAAGCGCAAACGTCAAAATCAAGCAACAATAAATGTAACAACTTGTCTGAAACAAATAATTTTTTAAATTATTAAACAGAAAATATGTGAAAAATAGAAATGTCTACTATTTTATGAAAAATGTTTACAGATTGTTGGAACAAGTGATGGAAGTGAGAACTATAACTATTTTAGGTTGCTCAAGTAATTAATGAGTTCTTGCGATTAGGTATGACACAAGAGACAAATCTCTTCTATGCTTTTTGGAGGAGAAATTGTGATCTGATCATTCAATAATCTGATTGATATATATATATATAAAAGCAATCTGGTTTGCAATTTACCGTAACTTATTATATTAAACTTAACACTAAAATTCGTAACTTATCATTAAAAGTGACAGAAAATTTCTGCTGACCTCTTTTCCCATTACAAATCAAAACGAATAATATAAAATTGTTCACAACGGAAGTTGCGATGAGAAAACAATTTAAAATGATAGTATGGCACCAAGTTCTACTTGGATATTGCAACTTTTCAATGCATAGAAGGCGTAGGAGACGCTTAATAATCGCATTTAGTAAGCTGATAAAAGATTACAACTGATAAAAAAAAAAGGCATTTTTGGTAATAAAAATTAGTCTAATAATTGAAATTTCAGAGATTTGGGAAGATCAATCCAACATCATCCCCACTAAAGTAAATAAAAACATAATGTTACGGAATGACTCATCATCATTCGATTAGATTTCGAGAGATAGTACGATCTGAAAGTAATCTAATCAAGAAGATTAGATTGTTCAAGTTAAAAAAAAAGCCAAGAAATTTTGGAGTCTCTCATTTATTGAACATTATGGAAGATTATTTTGCTATAATCGAATAAGCACTGTTGCACTTCCATATTGCAACAATGGAAATGGGCTAGGCCATTTAAAAAAGACTATAGAAGTCTAATCTTTTTTTTTTCTTTTTATGTCCAACGCTATTCGTTGTTGCCTTTTTAAACTGAAATTGAACGATTCCCAAAGAAGCAAGAAATTGATGGGCTAATAGGACAAGAAGGAAGAGAAAAAAGTTTCCAGTTTGTTTCTTTTAATTTTAGCTTTTAACAATTGTTGTTAAATGCAAATAAACTCTCTCATATATTCATAAATCGAAATACTGTAAGATAGTAGATGTAAATAGTAGCCTAGGCTTAGGATGTATGATACTTGAAAATGCGGATTATAACTATTTTTCAAAAACTCTTCCACGCAAATCATCAACGATTAAAATTTGAGAGAATAAAGTTGAACATTTGTAATAGTTGCCAGGTACTAACTAACTAATTTACTTGACTAACTTGGTTAAATCGAGATGAATTAGATTGGACAGATCATTCACGAATCATTGGTTGGATGAAAGGAAAGATACATCAGTCCAAGTTCCATGTCTCGTTTCCTGTCATCTATATCGAAGGCTTTGACTATGGCTATGGTCTAAGCTATAGCCATAGCCAAAGCCTGACTACAGCAACAACAAGCCTATTTGAGCCATTTGTCTTTGAAGCTCTCTGTCTTGCAAACCTTCAGCCAGCCAAGAATAAAAAGTATAAACTACTGGCTGCTAGGCTTTTTACGATAGATTGGTTTGGAATGTTTCAGCTAGGAGGAAAAGTAGAAAAGGACATTTTTTGGGAGACAAGTCGCGACAGCAATAGCAAACAAATATCGAAGAAGCCAAGGACGAATGCTTTTTTTTTTCTTTTTTTTTTTTTCTAATTTAGCCAAGCGGTTGAGGAAGAGGAAGAGGAGGAGGAAATGGAGGATCCTCCTCTTCATCGTTAAAACTATCGATTACGGTAGCTAATAACTCTTCTTCATGCTTCAAATCTTTTTCTTCCATCAAAGTAACTTTGTTATTCTTTTTCTTTTAAGAGCCAAAGAATGATGGGAAATTGCTTACTTCTCGTTGAACAACAAACGCAATTGTTTGTTACAAAAAAAAAAAAAAAAAGAAAAAAGAAAAAAGAAAAAAAAGGAAGGAAATTGAAAATATCTAAAAAGACCACACATATTTTCAGGCGACAATAATATTGTAATACTTAAATTCTTTTCATTTGCTAAATTAATGCAGTCGCAAAGTTTTAAGATTCAATCGCAAAAAGAGGAAATTAGAAAGAGAGAATGAAAATTAAAGCCATTTGATAGAAAGCTCATAATACCTCTAACATCCTCTTTTTCTCCATAACATTCGTTTTCTCCTCCTATGTATAAAATCTTCGAGAAATAGGAAAAATATATATGAGATGGAGAAAAAAGAAACAAAAAAATCTGAGCTGTAATGCAAATAGATTAAAAAGTAAAATGATTGAAATTGGAAAAACGAAAGAATTGAATGAATTTCACAATTATCATTATTATCACCATCATCATCATTTATTTCCCTCGTCATTAGTGATTATCATTGCCATCATTATTAATAAACATTACAACAATTATAAATTTCACGTTATCAACAGTTATATCGCTCTCATCAATGATTATCAAGTCATTTTCACCCTTATCATTATTCTCAATAAACATTACACCGTTGTGAATTCCACGATTATCATCATTTTCATTATCAATTATTCCATCATCATCAATCCAGTAACTGTCATTGCCATTGTTATCAACAAATATTAACATTACATCACTAATATTACTGAAATGATAATCTTAGAGAATCATTGAGATTTTTTCACTTGGAAAAAAGGAAACGAAAAAAAAAGGAGAGAAAACGATTAGACTGAAAAACAACAATCTCTGTTCTCATATTAAACAATATATCTTTAATTTTACGGCCTGCCCGCAAAATCCAATTCTTCATTGCTGTTCATTTCCTTTACGGACGTGTGGGATTTACATATATTTCAAAAAAAAAAAAAAATGACGATAATGATGATGATGACAATGATAATAACAATAATAATGGCTGCTCATTTCCCTTACGAACGTGTGGAATATATATATATATATTTTGAAAAAATGACAACGATAACGATAACAATGATAATAACAATAATAATGGCTGCTCATTTCGTTTACGAACATACGAGTACATGTGTCTGTATGTATATATATATATATATATATATATATATATATATAAATTTAGAAAAGATGACAATAATGACGACGACGACGACGATGATGATGATGATGATGATGATGATGATGATGATGATGATGATGACGATAATAACAGCAATGGCAAAAGCAATAGGAAAAGAAGGGTTGGATCCATTTTTGGGCATCGATTGCAAAATTGAAATGAAGCCTTTCTCATTCCACTACCAACATAATTCAGACATACTCCACTCTATTACATTCTCAATAATATTAATACTTGGAATGATTCGATGGAAACACACGTATTACTTGCAAACGTGGAAATATTAGGCGGGAAAACGTAATAAGCTACGTCAAATGTGATATTTAAATAGTTTACATCACCGTAATGATGACAATATTTTCTAAATTGATAAAATTCAAACAAGAAATTAACATAAACATTTTTCCATATTTGTCGAATGATTTTGATGCAATGTTAGCAATACGTATAGCAAACGTTATCCTAACACGTCAATAGATGTTTTACTCTATAAAATCAGTAAAGTAAAAATTGCTACGTAATTAGTTAAAGAAAAAAATTACTACATAATTAATTAACATAACATATGGAGTGAAATTTAAATGTAATTATGAAAAGCATTCAAATAACATTTTTTTGTTATCCTTTTTTTTTTTTTTTTCATTTTTATTTTAATTTTTTTTTTCTGAATTTGCAAAAAGGAATTACGTGGAAATATAATTTATGGTACCTGTAATCTACTTAAAAAAAAATAATTAATTCCATTATATATACATATACACAAACACCAACTGTTTACAGCTGTTCATTTTTTTTTTTTTTTTTTTTTCAGATTGCATGCACTTTTCCAATGGAATAAATTTACGGGAATGTTGGTTATTTACATATGGAACAAATCTACTGGTATAAGTGCAAGCTAAGAATTATAAAAATTAACAAAATTGAAGTTTGCAAAAAACTTACAATGCAATTATTGCAAATTATTTGATGAAATTACAGAAATAAAAATGACTAACAGATTCATTTGCTTTGATTTGATTCAATTCGCGCCATTTCAATTTTCGTAAATCATATTCGATAAGTGATGGCCTTGAGGCCTCCCACTTTTAAAAATTCTTTGATAAATCAAATTATGAAAATTGAATAAAAGGAAAATAAAATATATTCTGACAATATGCTAAAATTGGTCGATCAAAAAATTCATTCAATCCATTAGAGAAGTAATTTTGATGAATTTTCACTGAACAGTAAAAATTTCGATAATATTGTAAAATTTTGGTGTCATTTTATGAATAGTCCTTTTAGAAGAGAGAACATAATTTAAAATTTAGCTCACTCAACATTTTTCATTGGAGAAAAAAAAAAGGAAAGTTTCAGACATTTGCGTGCTTGATAAAGTGATGATGTTCGTTGAATTAAAAGCCAAGAGAAAGAGTTCTCTAGATAAATTACCATAGGCTGTGAATTCATTCCGATAAAGCTATCTTATAGAGCCTAGCTAGTCTTTTTAATAGCATAGCTTCAATTTTTACAAAACAAAATTTATGGTAATCATTTTTTTTGGCGCTTTAAATGTGAAAATACTGCATTATCATCTTATCACAAGGTCAATTTCTAAGTTGAAAAAAGGGAAAACAAGAAGTGATATTTCAAGTTTATTCGAAATCTTTAAAATTTCACAAATTATAGTGAAAAAATCATAAATCATTAGACGTCAACTGACGAAGCGAAGATGCATCTCAATGAAAGATCAACAACAGCATGAATGCATCTGCACCTACAAACTGATTGCAAGCAAGAGTGTCTGTTCTTGAAGATAATAATAGAACGAACACAAAATTTAAAAAAAAAGAAAAAAGCTAGTGATAATAAAACATTTGTTAAAATTCCCAAAACAACTTGTCTATTTTAAAATAAGTTTCATAAATAGATTTCAGAATTATCTTCTTTCTTTCCCTCTCATATAAATGAATGAATGTGTGATAAGAGTGATAAGAGAAATCAAACAGTGAATGTCATCAAGTTTTTATACAAACCTATTGAAAATGACATACAAACAGGCTGCATTAAAACATTTTCTGATTAAAATGTGAGCAGAGAAGTTATTGATAAGAATGAATGATTATTGTTTGCTAAATCTTTATCATCTGAATTTTGTTGTTTTACGAAAGCTAAATCTTCGAAATTTTTCAATTTTTTCAAATTTATAAGATGAAAAATATTGAAAAAATAAATAAATAAATAATAAAAGTGAAATTTGTAGAATCAAATGGGCAAATGAGTTAATGAATATATAAATACATGGCAAAGAGAATTTCGCTGAATTATTCATATGATACGAAAATACTTAAGTCTCGCAAACCTGAACCTGAAAGAATATAAATAAAAATGTACTGGAGAGTACTTAAATCTGATTAACTGTTTTAAATTGTTTGAATTCCGTTTAAAGTGACAGTCACGATTTTTTTTTTTTTTTTTTTTTATAAATCTTTTACTTGTAAGCAAAATTAAATTGGTTGTAATTTTGCGAGAAATTTCAGAAAATAATTTGAATATTAACTGTGATAAGTGAAGGTACCAAAATAAATCAAACATGAACATCTCATCTCCGAGGTAATTAACAAACTGATAAAGATCAAACAACTACAGAATAAAAAGATAAAGGAGAAATAAACATTTAAGAATGATATCATTAAGACGTAGTCTAATCATATTTCACATCCAATCACTTATCAATGATCAATTATCATGTTCTAATTTACAAACCCATGAACATTACATATTTCTACATAATTTCAAGCATTATTTTGATAGTGATTTTACTTTGTAAATTGATCGTTTTTAAATTTAATACAACAGCTATTATATCAAATACTTACAATTAAATTTAAAACTGATAAATAAGGGATAAAAGGATTACGGAAGATAAAAATATTGATATTTATTAACAATTTTTTTGTTATAAAATTTTGTTGAATATATTGGATCATGTCAAATATCTTGCATTAAGATTTTACAAAATGCATGAAATTAAGAATTATTTTACGAATTCTTTTTTTTTTTTTTTATTTCTCTGAAATTGATAACCGTCAACAAATTGATTGATGATTAATGTCGTTTAAAAATTTTTCCATCTTTTTGCTATGCATTTAAAAATATGCACTTCTATGCAAATTAAATGTGAAATAGGTTGATCAAAATTGCACAACATGTTTACCTTTCTACGTATCCTTTAACAATTCATAAATATTTATATTACTGCAGCTAATAAATAACAATGATAAATGTGCTAAAAAATGAAATGGACCAGAAGAATTTTGCCATTAAAAAATACTTTCTTGACATTATTATTTTCTTTATTTTCATTTTTTTTTTTTTTTTCAAAAATAAATGTCTTTTTTTATTTGCACGATGTTCTTATTCGATATAAAATGTTTGTTGCAAATGCTTAAGTAATTAGGACGCCTCAACTTATTATTTTTTCGAAAGATTGAAAAAAAAAAAAAGAATTTTAGGAATGAAATGACATTTTTTTCCTCCTTTTTTTTTTTATTTACCGAAGAAATATCTATTATGAACACACAAAGTGCATAGCTAAGATTTGTTAGAGGTGACAGTTGGTGACAGTTGAAGAAGAAAATACGAAAATCAGTAAGTAAGAATAACTGAAAAAATAAATATTTATGTAATATATGACAAGTTTATATAAATAGTAAGAGAGTTTTTCTAGAGTTTTTCCTTTCTTTTTTTTGATTATTCATCTTTAATTCTTCTAGTGATGAATGATGATGATGATAAATATGATGATAATCAATGCCAAAGGCAATTTTCAATCAAATATCTGAAGCAATAGAAAATAAACTAGTTTCTCTTCTCGACTATAATTTTTTTTCTCTCTCCCTCTCTCTCTCTCTCTGTTTCTCTTTTTTTGTTTCTAAAGTAGAAGGTAGAAATTCAGTCATTATGGACATGTATTTATGAATAGAATAGAATCCACGGATAAATAAAACTTCGCTTATACGTATGAATGACGCATCTGAAGGAAATGATAACAACCGATTTTCTTACGAATACGTGACGCATCTGAATGAAACGATGAAAACCGATTTTGTTACAATTAAATGACGCATCTGAAGGAGAAGATGACAACCGATTTTCTTACGAATACGTGACGCATCTGAATGAAACGATGAAAACCGATTTTGTTACAATTAAATGACGCATCTGAAGGAGAAGATGACAACCGATTTTGTTACGATTAAATGACGCATCTGAAGGAAATGATCATATGAAATCCAGTAAAGAGACTACTTAATCTCTTAATTCCTAATATTATATAAACAAAAAGCAGAAAGCAACAAAACAAAAAATAAATGAAAAATGTTAGAAGGAAAGAAATTGCGATAGCGATGGGAACAAGCGGATGGCCGGTCGGTCGATGTATCAAAACGTTGAAGCATTTTTAACAGTTTTAAGAAAGAACACGAAGCCAAGCAAATTGACGAATGATTAGAGATCGGCGACGGCGATGGTGGCGGTGTTGATCCATCCAACCAACCAACCAACCAACCATCCATCTTTTCATCCATCCGGTTATGTATAGTCCATTCACAACACTACACCTCTCGATTCGGCACCTCCTGCACCGTTCTCTCCGCAGTTTTTACTCTTCCGGTTTCTAATTTCTCCTCCGACCGATCCCCCTCTTTCTCGACCACGTTCTATTATTAAAGTAATAAAGTAACAGATGTAATTGGTCTGAGAGAAAAATGAACCGATTTGACAACGTACATACGCCAAACATACGTAAGATTTGGTACGTATATATGGCGAACATATAAATAGAAAACCGTTCAACTGTTTCCAGATGAACGAAAACAGATATGATTAGTTTGAAAGAAATGTTTATTTTCGATTTCGTAACATACGTATATCATGCATACGTAAGATTTGGCACGTATATATGGCGAACATACCGCCGGTTTCTAAATTTTTCCTCCGCTTTCCTCCGACTGTATTATTTCTAAAATAATCGGTCTGAGAGAAAAGCGAAAATAAGCCGATTTGATGACCCACGTACGCCATACATATAAGTAAGATTTGGCACGTATGTATGGCGAACATATAAATAGAAAAAGATTAAACGTATAACGCAAACACGCACATAGTGATAGGTCACTCATATTGTTAACTAAAAACGACAAATTGGTATGAAATAGCTATTTCTTGATTTTGTTTAGTTTATTTATTTTTTGAAAAGATTGGATTCAAAGATTTCATCTAGCCAAATTATATAGAATCAATCATATTGACTATATGATTCCAAAGCTTAGAGATTAATTTAAACTAATTTAAATTTACTAACTGTAATTATAAGGTTAAATTTGATATGAAAATAGATGGCGTGTTATTTGTAACAAATTTTTGCTTGACGTAATATTTGTAACAAATTCACGTCAAATATTATTTCTACGTTATTCCTGAAAAGTTGAAATAATAATCAAAAGAAAGAAATAATAAAAACAACATTATTCCATGTTCTTCTTTACAGCCTAATTTCATCATCCATTCCCAGTCAGAAAATTAATTGCCATTAAAATTTTGCCGAAATGAATGTATCGCAGCTGACTCATACGTATTTGTTTGTTTGTATGCCAGTCGGCAGAGATGTAAAACAGAAAATGATTAAACGTTTAGAAGTGATTAAACATATTCATACAAAGACACATAAATGGACATACGTGCACGTAAACACATACACGGACGTGTATATACAAGATATCTATATAAGAGCGTAAAGATGCGCAAGCCCTTTCCAAATTATAGCGACAAAGAAAAGAATAACCCAGCGATCAATTTGCTTGAATGTTCTCTAATAATCGTGTTTAATCCTATGAAGATTGTTCCGTTAATCAATGAACATGTTTCATCCTTTTTTTTTTTCTTCTTTTTTTAAATGTCTTTTATCTTTTAAAACTCTTAATAATTTAATTCAATGTTACAATAGAGCTATTCATATGATGACAGCTTCCTCTCAGTTTTATTATTTTTGACCTCTTGAACTTTCATCATTACAAATAAAAATTATGAGAAGAAAAAGAAACTTTGAAAAGAGAAGCAAAATGTTTGAAATTTTGAAAGAAAAAAAAGAAAAGCATTTTCGGAAAATGAGACAGTCGTCTTTCTGGATGATGATAACTTCTTTAAAAATATGGCCGATTTTAGAAAAAGGGAATGAAATTAAATGAGATGAGGAAAACAAGAAAAAAGAATTGATGAAACAAGTCGATAGTCGCCAAATGACAATTATAGCGTAATTTTTAAAACAATCTGCATAAAATAGCATGAATACATCACTTTTTTGCTTTCGAATTAAAATTTTTATTCATTCTCGAAGGTCATCACATCATTCATTGGATGATATACGATGCAATATTAGTACGAACAAAAAATTATAGCTATTTTAACGATCAAAATTATAACTTCCGAGTAAAAATATCGCCATTTTTACGACGACAATTTTTGGTAAATATTTCATTTTGCTCGATTCGAAGAAAAAAGAACTTTTCTTTACTTTAAGAATATTTTTCTTATAGAAAGGGAAAATAGAAATTACCGGATGAACTAGGATATCAGAATTTTAATTAAATTATATTAAATTACTTTTCTGCATATTTAGGCACATCAAATTTTATTATCTTTTCTAAAAAGGTAAAATGAATGCTAATAAAATAATTGCTAAAAGTTTTAAAATTAACATAGCAAGTTTTACAAAAATTGTTATGCAAAAATTGAACGGATATATGCATTCACTAGTTCATTAGTGATTCATTAATTCACTAATTAATTATTAATTCATTCGAAATTTGCGGTCTAGATCATAATCAATCAGCTAATTTCACTTTTTATCTCAATTGCTTCAGTTTCTTGTTTCACTGTAGATTTTGAAATTTTTCCATTAAATTTTTTAAAAAAAAAATTTTTTTTTCTTCAATTGATCTAACAAAGATAAATTTAATGATTTCCTAGAGATTAATGATTTGAATTTTCTTTTTACGAACAATTTTTTCTTCTCAAAAGTTGTTTTTTTGATCAAAGTGAATTTTTTTCTTTTTTTTTTTTTTGTGAGAATTCTATGATACTGGTTTGTGAGTGTCTATTTTCGAAGAAGTTTTCTTTTCTAGTTTCAATTTTATTGAACAAAATTTGAAATTATTCAGCTGAAATTTCCCTCTGGGAACAATGGAATGGTGCAATTTTCCTTACATTTTCTGACTTTTCTCTGAAACTAAGAATATGACGAAAAGTGAATGACTCAGAAGTGTGAATATGGAAGTTAGAATGATTCAGAAGTGCAAACATAGAAGTTAGTTTGAATTACCGTAACAAACTTACATTGCACTTCTACATCGTAGAAATAATTTTTTTTTTTTTTTTTTTCATGCATTATATGTTTGTTTCCTGTTATGAAATGACCTTAACTTAAAAAAGATTAAATTTAACATCTAAATTTCAGAACAAAAATTAAATTTATTAATTAAATTTTCACTCCAATATTTCGAAGCAGAAAAGTTTGAAACAAAATATAGAAGTTTGCTCATTTGAATATCCTTAAATAACTAATAGTTTCAGTATCTTTGTATTCTGGATTTGAAGTTTAAATTCAAACTTTGGTTACTGAACAAAACATTCTCAGAATTATATCTGAAAGAATTTTTTGCAAACAAATCATAGCAATAGTTGGTTTGTTTTGTCCTTTAACAAATTTTTTATATAAAATGCAAGAGTTGACACACAATTTATGTGCAACAATTTGTTTATCCAAAAATAACTTGTTGTCTTCGTATTTGTTTGATATGAAAAGGAATAAAGTTTAATTTTGCTTTAAATTTTATTTATAGCGAAATTTCCATATTCCAAAAAACACTTCGAAATGAATACTATTTCAAGTATAAAAATTTGAAATTTGCAAAGACATCTGATTTGATTCGATTCATGTATTAGTCATTTCTGCTTAATTCCCACATGTCAAAATAATCATAGTGATGAATCTCTTATTTGTTTTAAATTAATTTCATTTAATCTATGATGATTTATTTGCCTTTTGAGATTACCGAATCTTCCACCATATATAACTATATAATTTATTCTCATTAAAATTTTTCTCTTAATTATCGATAATTCAATATCTGAATATCATACTGAAAGCAACAAAGAAACTTTTTACTTTTATAATTAATTAATATACGAATTGTTTTTCTTTTAAATTTTTTGTTATTAAGTAATATACGAATTGCTCTTTCTTTTTTTTTTTAATTTTAGATCTAACAAATGCTTGTTTCTCTCAGCATTTCATTTCATCAAAGATTCTTATGTTAATTAAAAAGAAGCTTTGTTCATGAATGATCTGTTATAAGCAAATTAACTGGAATTGTTAAAATGCTGAAGGATGATACAACAGTAATACTGGAAGATATGAATAATTGAAAAAAGCTTGGCCAAGTGGAATTAGATATTGTTTACGAAGATGGAAAAGCGAATATAATAATATAATTTGGATGCTTGTTAACAGGAATGATCAAGAAGGTTGTAAAATGAATGAAATTAAGTAAATTAAGTGCTTCTCATGCAATTTACGACATGAAATGTATATTATATTTGGAAGATATGGCCTAATTCCATCCTTTGATGTTGTCATTTGTGCGTGTCATCATTGGCCTTTCTTCCATATCTAGCAAGCAGCTAATCACAATTCGAGACTTGCCAGGCCAGTGATGGTCAATAGATTTTGAGCCTTATTCAAGCCTAGTGAATGCATAAATATTCAAAAGCAAAAAGACAAAATGCAGCTTGATGATCAGGGCCCTGAATTGCCAAGGATACTCCTCTTATCTTGCCATGGGCTTCAAAACTAAGCTCATTTCAGATGGATGATATAAACTATGGAACGAAATCCCAATGGGCTATCCGAAAATCCAGGATATTGCCATATAGTATGTTGCTAAAACTATTGCTATTGTTGCTATTACTTTGCCGCAGAATAATTTTTTGATTTATTTCTGGCTTTCAAAATATCAAAATGGCCAAGTGTAAGATTTGAGCCAGAAGTTTGTTACTTGGGATGAAAGAGCGACTAGTTAAAATTGAGGAACAAATTAGACCGTATTATCAGTGAAAAGAATAATGTCATTTGAAATGAACAAATGAATGCAAAGAAAATTGAAGCCTTTAATTCCTCATTTGCATTCTTGTTCTTCCTGTTCGTTTAAATGAGTTACATTTTTTATTTGAAAAAAGACAAAAAAAAAAAAAAAGAAAAAGAAAAAAAGCAAGCCAATATCATTTCAGGAATTATCGGATTGCTTTTCGAACATAGACAGAAGACTGATTAATTCCTTTTCAGAAGATCTTAAAAATTGTAACCAAAATCCATTACTGCTAACTATTACTACTATTCTTTCAACAACAAAAAAAAAAAAAAAAAAATTCCTTCTTCAGTCCTAATCAACATAAATTTGCTTTTTTTTTTTCTTCTTGCATGCTTTTTTGCATGCATAAAAATGCCATTACCATTAGATGGGATAGTTTCCTTTTTGCGGATAGGTTTTTTTCCTCAAAAAAAGGTTTGATTACGCAATAAATTAGGCATATATGTCAGCGAAATGCAAATTGAATTATGCAATTTGGGAAAAATAGGAAAAGATGAATGTCAAAAAGGCTTCCTGCATTTTCGAATAGATGAGGGATCAGATGAATCGAACTGATGATCAATGATATCAGTTTTGTTTGTCCGATAATCCCTATCATTTTTTCCGATTGTAAATTCTTTCTAATCATTGTTGATCTATCTAGGATAAAATGATTCTTTCCTACATAATCTTTGGTTTTCCAGTACTTTTCCATGAAGAAATAATAATTAAATCTGTGAAATGAAAATTTTTAAAATTTAAATCTCTTCAAATTGTTATATGAAATGCAATGGTATGCTCTTTTTCATGAATATGAAAAACGATTGCTGTATTTAACAAGATTTTTGAAGTTTTTTTTTTTCTCTAAAAATTACAATCTAATCAACAATGGAATAGAAATTCTGGAAAATCATGATCACGCAGGTACGATAGATATGAATTTTGGGCGTATACTACGTCAAAAATCAATTTTTTGAAAAGCTAAATACTATCCTAAACGAAGGTAAATCTCAATAGGTTTATTTTGAGGTGTATTTATAGATGCAAATGATTTCAACTTCTGATATGAGCCTTATTAAAAAGATTTTGGAATGATAAATGTTAAGTTATTGCAATTAATCCGCCTGATGAATTATCGATAATCCAAATATCATCGGAATCTTAATTATCAGTATTTCAAAATTAACTCATTATCCTGATATCAAGCTGAAAAATTTGTGAAATTACAATGAAATAAAGAAGTAAAGAAAAACTAAATTTCGGAAATTGATTAATATAAAAATGATTAAAACAAAATATAATGGAATATATCACGATCTCAAGTATCAAAAGCACTTACACTTAATCTTTCAATATGCAGTATTGTTAAAAAAATTTTTTATAAGTAAAAAACGACTGTAATAATTCTTTTCTCCTGCCAAAATGATGAATATGATTCAATTCAAATTAAATATGCTAAAAATAGTCATGATTTCTAAATATTAAATTTGAAATTTTACAGAAGAAAAAAAAATTAACTAAAATTTAAAAAATATATTGAAATTATTGAAGGAAAAGAAATAATTTCTATTTTTCAAAAAATTCAGAAAAAAAAGAAAACGCAACAAATTCTTTTGATGATAGCAAATTGTTGGCATCTTTGTTAATTTTGATACAATATTAAAAGGAGAAATGAAATAATTCGAGCTCCGCTTTGTTAGTTTGAAATTGTAAATCGATGAATGAATAGAACATGACTCGTCGATGTGGTCGAGAATGATGATAATTGTATTTCTTCGAGATTAATGCCAAGGAACCACCGAAATTATCCTTTTGCAAAATAAACACAATGTTGGGCACACAAATCTATACACCCACCCATACACTTCGTTGTGTAATTGATATTTGCATATAAGCCAATGCTTGCAAAGTCAATTGCTAAATTGCAATCGAAAAATCGAATTTTCATTTATTTTTAATTTTGATTTTACCAACATCAAAATGACCCCTCTCTCTCTCTCTCTCTTTTTTTTTTTTTTTTTTTAACCAATTGAAGAGGATTTTTAATTAAAAATTGATTTGATTAGAATTGCATAGATATTTTCATTATCGGAATAATTAGAATGAATGAAAGAAAAAAGATTTAAAAATTAAAATAATTCGAAAATTTCTGATTAAACTAGAATAATTTAATATAAATTTTAATCGGAATAGTTAAAGTGGAAGAAAGGAATACGATTTAATAATTGGAATGATTCGAATTACATATATTTTCAAACTGAAATCATTTATTTAAACCTAATTTATCGGAATAATTAGAGTGGAAGAAAAGAAAAGGTATGTGAAAATTGGGATGATTCGAAATTGTTGATTAAATTGAGATAAAATCAATAAAAATTTTTATTGGTATAGTTAAAGTCAGGGAGAAAGACGAATGGTTATCCTATTTTACGGTTAATCGAAATTTCAATTTTTGGAAATTTATTTAATTTTGTATTTTATTATTCTCATATAATCTTCCGGGCAATTTTTTTTTTTTGAAAAAAAAAAGTTAGAAATGCAAAAAATTACTCTAAAAAGTTTTATATGAGCTTAAAAACAAAGTTGTCATATCTTGAGGACATGATATTTGGTTAAAATGAATCACATCACTTTAAGAATAAAAGTGTAAATAATCTTATCTGACATATTTTTGATGCTAAATTTGCTAACAAAACGTTTGTTATTGACGATTTGTTTGAAACATCAATTTTTGGAATAATGTTTACATTTTAAAAATTTTTTAGATTTTACGAATTTCTCATATTGCACTTTTTTTAATCTTTAAGTTAGAAATGCTGAAAATTGTGAAAGTTATTCACTTAACAGATATAATTGTATCCAAATTGAGAAATTCAGAAGCATTAATAAACATTTGATGACGTTATTTATTAGAAATTGGACAGCTGTCATTAATGCATAAAATTTTTCATTTGAATCTTTTGACATTTTCATGATCTGTTTAAAATTTTTATTAACGTACCAAAAAAGTATATTCCAATCGTCATATTCAAAAAAAAAAAAAAAAAAAAAAAAAAAAAAAAAAAAAAAAAAAAAAAAACAAACAAACTAATATATTATCAGTAATGAAATGAGGGATAACGAATTATACAAAATTAATTTATGATGTGATGATGGAAAATAAAATTTTCGATTTTTTCGTAATTCTTTTGTATTTTCTGATACAATTTTTCATATTTTATTTACAATTTGTATTTTTTACATTGTTTACAGTTTATTCGTCTTCTTCATGTTCCCATATTAGAAGACAATTTCTCTTCATCTCTTCATAAATTTTCAAGTTTTTTGACAACCTAGATTGCTATCTCTTCCCAAACCAATTTTTAAAATTTCTCTAATAATCTCCCTTCATTTATTTGCTAAAGAATCCTTCATTATACAGAATAATGTAAATGCAGATTTCATGATATTGTTAATATATCAATTAATAAATTATCAATTTTTAAATAGAAGTCTTCCTTCTTTAATAGTTGAAATTTAGTCGAAATTTCAATCTATACTATAAAATCTTTAAAATGAGTTAACTGAATTTTAAGAATTAATTAAATTCTGTAAAGGTTCTGAAAAATTATCTCAATTGTCCATAATTTTTTAGCTAATAATTTAGAAAGTTCATCAATCGAATCAAATTTCGTTCAAAGTAAAAGTTTTTTTTCAAGTGATTTAAACTACCAGATTCTTATGTTATTAAAAGGAATTCAACGAAATCAGGTAAGAAATATTAATCTATATCAAATTCTTGATGTAGTTCAGTGATGGTTATTTTTGAGAGATCAAACTTCCATTAATTGAAATGAAATCTGATTTATGAATCTATCTGCTTCCATTGACGTATTTTCTCAGAAATTATTTACGCGAAAAATGAAAATACAATGAATGGTAGAATAAGTAACATTACAAAGTGTCGATTTTTTTATTTCAAAACTAAGCAAAAAAAAAAAAAAAAAAAATTCATTGCGAATTTCCACGTAAAAATTTCCTCATTATATTCGGCAAAGCGAATGATTACAGATCAGTCAAAATAACAATTTACTAGAATTGTGGGACGAAATGTCTTCAACCTATTCTCAAATTTTCAATTAGTATGATGTCTTACTTGCTTGAATGAAACGTAGACATTGAATGTGTAGTTCGAGTGGTCATTTTCGGTAAACAGAGTTAGTTGTAGAATGAACGAAATGTTGAGTTAAATTCATTTTTCAAGGACTCTTTTTTCAATGAAAATAATATTAATTCATTGAATATTAATTTCGTTGAAAAAAAGAACCATTCATTTAGAGATCATCCAGATTATTTATTCCATTTGTCATATAAACAATAAACAAGTGAACAAATAGAAACCGAATTGGCAGCTAAATCAAAACCGAGAAATGCGTTTATCATTTCATCTCATCCATCGAAAATTAGAAATTGAAATCAACAATTTACTAGAATTTAACTGTTCATTGGAAGTAAATTTCAAAAGGAAATATAACAAATGGAAGTGTTTTGTAATTTAAGCTCGGAATTAAAACAATGCTAGTTTGAAGCTGAAATTTTTTAAAATCGAGATATTCAGTTTTAAAAACCTCACAAAATTTTTGATGTGCCATTTCTATTCAATATAAAACAAGGGAATTTGGCTATAAATATGAAATGTCAACAAAATGTTTGAGAAAAAACATTTTTCCGTAAATAATGTTATATTGAGACTATTTTAGTATTCGAATGAAATTGGTACTTCAAATCCAATCCAATAAATAATAACAGCAGTGATAGTTTGAAAAACATCTATTTTACAAATGAACTACCTTTTAAACAAATAAGTGTACAATGCGTAAAAAAATAGTAATTCAATGATTTTAATGACCCGAAATGACGAATAAATGAAAAAAAAAAAAAAAAAAAAAAAAAACTACATTAATAGAAAGTATAGAAATAGTTCATCACCTTAATATTATTTATATGAATGGATGAAAGAGAAAGGTTACTGCATCGATTTTTCGAAGTAAAAGTATTAGAGTTAAATAATTTTGGCAACAGAATGTCATCGCTCGAAAGTTGCTGTTGCTTCATCCCACGGTCCATGTTTCGTACTGAAACATAGCTAGAATTAATGAAATGTTGAAATCTTTTTCAAATTTAATAAAAATTTTCGTTAGCATACATTAGTAAGAATCGAAGAACTTTTAAATTCTAAATTTTAATAAATTTTTGGTAAATAAAACTTAAAACTCTGGTCATACCTTTTCCAAGGTTGCATTATCATCAAGATCGATGGACAAAATAGGACAACAAATGCAACTACAAGTATATATAGAACACTCAGTGAATGAGAAAGCTCGTAGAGGGCAGTGAAAAGAAGAGAAGAAGAGAAGATGATCAGAATTAAGGATGATTTTGGCCATTTTCTGTACAATAAATTACGCATTTGTGGCCAATATGAGAAAAGAAGCATAGAAAGAGCCAGAAGACCAAATGCAGACTCGTTCGATGGTACCCGTGAAACCAAACAAACTGATGCTGCTAAAGAAAGATTAACTGATAATACCGTTGAAACCCTGCAAAAATTATCCATCTTTTCCAATAAATTTTGGATTTACTTTAATTTTTACAACTTAGAACACTAGTAATAAGAGAGTGTTTGTGTCAAATTTATTCATGAATTTACTTATGAAAAGATCTAAAAGAAAGTAAATGATAACTTTATTGCTTTACTATTATAGAGACATCTCGTTCAGCTCTATTTTTATTTCCTCAGTTACTTCTTTTTTCAATTATTTACTTCTTTTTTCAAATATTTGATTACGGAAGAAAAAATAGAACATAACTTACAACGGCGCAACCATTGCGTAATCATGAAAAATAAAGCTCGTAAGAAACAGCATGAAAGACATAGCATATATGGTATCCGTACTAATTGTATCCGTCAATGTTCTCAAAAAAAGAAAAAAAAGTTTTTTTTTCTTGAAAATCAAACTTTTATTTCCACCTCTTTATTCTGCATAAACCAAAACTTTTAAATCCGAAGAGAAATGAAACAATTAATGCAAATCACTCCATGCCGATACAGAATTAAAACTATTAGGAACAACTCCCGATGGTATTTAAAATTGTGATTAAATTTCAAAAATTATAATAGAACAAACCTAATAACAGGTGTTAACACATAACCAAAACCAAGAAGTGTGATGAGAGTGTAGAAATGATCTTGAAGATTTCTCGGTCTGATCATATATAAGTAGACAGTATATAAAACCAAGGCAATAGCAAATATCAAAGAAAAATGCTGAACGGAACTTATGGAACTGGTGTTGATGGAATCAAATACCAAATAATAAAATATAATAGCATTGGAGTGAAGCATAACAAGACTAGCACCACATACTGCTTCCATAAATGAATATTCCACTACGGTTACTAAAATTAGAATTTAACAAATAAAACAAAATAAAATTTTATAAAAATTACATAAGAGGCGAATGAAAATTAATCAAAATTGAAGAAATTTGTTTGAAGAGTAAGAAAGCTTGAAGTCCATTCATATTACTCTGAATTATCCAACTGTTATGAATTAAAATTTTAATTTGAAAAAAAAATTTCTTTAAAGAATTAGAAAATTTGAATTGACTGTACAATTCTACATCCATTCATATTACACTAAATAACTCGACTGCTATGAATTAAAATTTAAGTTCGGAAATATCTGCAATTTTTTTCTTTTTTTTTAACATATTAAGCTTTCCATTTCAAATCCATCGTAATACACCTAGTCATTAATACTGCCTGAGGTACTGTACCAATAAATTATCGAATGGTTAGAATCGAAAGAAGCTCAGAATATCCCGTAATTAAAACCTTCACAACGTTCACATCCTACTGGCTAAGTTGCAAAGGATTTATATGAAATATCGAAAATGTCGTCGATGAATTTCAATGGCCAAATTAGGATAATATTCGGTGAATTTTGGCCAAATTAGGATGATAATCTAAATTTCTATAGATTACGATTAAGTTTTAAAATGATAGTACAAATCTTTCATTGAAGAAGAAAGAAGAAAAGTATTTAGAACAAACTAACTATTCGTCCTCAGCTCCTTCAAAAATTCACTACCACCACTGTATTCATCTTCAAAAGGCTGTCGTTCATATAATATTTTCCGCCATTTCTTCCTTTTTTCCTCTTGTATACGATGATTACTTCTTCCTCCACCCATAGCCTTCGGAGGGACATTCAGAATTAACTGATGACCTGAAATTAATTATTGATCTGAAGCACGTCAATCTGTATCATTACTACCGAAACTTTCCAATCTACCAAAATATTTCGAACATGTAGAAATGAGGTTTCAAATTTTTATAAGGTTTCAAATTCATACTTCTCTAAAACATAAAAGATTCCATGCAACTCTGGAAAGCTCACCCGTTATGAGAATCTACGGAAATCACCGCACACGTAAACTACACGACGTGAAATCCTACGCGACATAAAAACTCAAGCATTGCTATGTCCGAGAGGTAATTTAAGGATGGCCTATTTTGAAGCGTTAAAAAATTGACGTGAGTATAGTACATTAAACTTCTCTTTTTTTCAATTATTTGTTTTCTTCATCCAATAGACGTGGGTGACGTGAGAATGTCTTCAGATGGCCAGCAAATCAGCTTTTTGATTTTTTTCAAATTGTTTATTTTCATCTTTCACAAATTAAATCTTATGTGAGCGTATCTAATGAACATCAATTAAAGCATGTGTCAATACTTCAAACTTAATCTTTCGGAATAATCTTTATAGGGATTAATTAATAGGTCAGTAGTTAATTAAATTAAACTAAATTAATTGAAATGTAAGTTGCACAGACAATATAAAAAAATGCTCGTAGTGATGGATAAAATGTAAGACCACGAAAATATCCAAAAATACTCATAGTGATGGACGAAGCATACGATTACGGAAGTAAGAGATAATTTATTAAAGGAATGTATGGCGATGAAAAATGAAAAACAAGAAGGAGAAGGAAAAGGACGTAAGAGATGGCAACAGCTTGGACCGAATGCGTACGTGGGATGGCGGACGGAACTGTTAGCTTACTTGAAGGAGAGCCTGAAAGGAGATGAACTTACTGAATCTCGAACACGTCTATTACTTGCTATCGTCGCACGTTTACCGCTGAATCCACGCAATGGTTAGTTAATCCTTTCCTTGATGAGATTTCTTCCATTTTGTAAGATTATAGCAAAAATTGAAGAAAACAGTAAATTATCGAGGCAATTTTAGCAAACAAAGAAAGTAAACAATGCTGAATGCGCAATATTTGAACATTTGAAATGCAAAAGACGATACTTCAGAATAATTTCAGAATGATTTTAAAATTCGAATTTAGTTGTTTCATTTACTTTTACTACATTTTTAATTTTTTTGAAATTTATCAATAACATTTTCACTTCAATTATATAAGCAAGAATAATGATTGTTTACAATGATACATCAAAACTTATTTTCGGAAAAAATCAAAGTACTCAACTGCAGTAGCAAAGTCAGATGAAGCATAGTGCGAATCAAATTTATTGAGTTTTTGCAGGATTAGAAGGACATAGCAAGCAAATTGCTGAAAAGTTGGCTCATTACTTGGGAAATTTTCCATCTTCTTATCTCTCCACTCAAATATCTTTTTCTGATGCACAACTCTTGTTAGAATTGCCGTGTGAACGTTGTGATGAAGAAGAAAATATTAGTGAAGATGAAAAAGATGACAGTAAATTTTGTAAAAGAAGACAACGAAATGTTGTAAGCAATGATTTTTTTTTTTGCTTTTTGGCTAATAAACAATAGAAATTTCAATCGGAAAAGCATAGAATCCGAACTAGTAACTTCTTTTCAGATATATGCTATAGTATCAATTTTAATCTGTAAAAATTCTTCAAATTGATCTTTTCTAGTCAAGAAAGTTTTACCGTAATTTCATAGAATTTGTGTCTCATTCCATGGCTAATTTGGTATTTTATTAGATACATTTTATAGATCGCTATTTGGGATAACATTTTTCACTTTGATCAGGAAGGTTTTGCGATGGAACAGGAATCGGCAACAATTGTTAAAGGTATTTATAGAAATTAAGCTGCAAATAATTACTTATATTGTGAAAATGTCCGCCGACAGTCAAATATGACCAGCTCAAAATGTTATAGAAATGAATTTTAATTATTTAAAAAGATTGTATGCAGCAAAGTTCTGACCTTCAAAATAGAGACCTCACTTTTTTGTAAATATTTCAGTCAACAAAAATATTAAGTTACAAAAAATTAAAATTAGAGGTTTAGAAAAAATCACCTTGAAACATTTACTGTCATAGAATCTAATTGCTTTCGAAGGCTTTTTAAGATACTGAAAGGTGAAGAAGTATCCACATCATATCATTCTATTCGCTAGAAGGTTTATAATGTGATATTGCCATACGAAGAAAAGTAAGCATTCCAGTCGCTAATCCTCTCTGTTCTCTCAGTCAGAAGGTCAGAGCAAGTCCACAAAAGTAAAGATCAAATCTATAATTAATTAATCATTCAATTACTTAATTTTTTACAGGATTTCCTAAGACAAATTATGCATTGAAAGATACGACCCTAAAAATCATGTATAATAAACTTTTTGGTCATTCAACTGACACAATATCCGAGTTTGAAACTTTTGCACATTCACTATCAATATTCGCTCGATTGGTTCAAGGCAGTAACATTTACGGAACTGTTTTAAAACAGCTTTTGTCTCATAATTTTCCAAGTATTCATTTTTTTCTTCTGATAATTCCAGGAGTAGATGAATGTGCAATTATTTTGTTTAATAACAATTTTTTATAGTTGAAAGGTTTTCTAAAATTAATTTGCTTTTCATACTAATTTTTCAATTGAGAAGTTAATTTGAAATATTGAAATTATAATTTAACCATATTCTACATTTTTTCGTGGTTCTTTTAGTTTCTGAGAAAAATGAGCAAGTCGTTACTGGTTGGGAAGTGATGCTATCTTTACTTCTGAGAGGTTCGAAAAATTTTTTATACGATGAATTTGGTATCTCAGGTTTTTCATTTCAAAGGGTTCTATTCGAAAATATTATTTGTTGTGCAACAAAGGTATGCGTACTTTTTTTCAAATACTTGCATAATACATCTAGATAACGTTTTGTTTTAAAATCTAATTTTTGAGAGATCTAATTTTTGTAATTTATTTTTGTTACTTATGAAGTACATTTAAGCGTAAATCGAATATAAACATGGATAATATCATATTGAGCAAGTCCTATATTTTAGATGAATGGTAACTTAAATACTTGTATACATTCTGGTAATGTGGATTTTGAACTATACACTGATAATTGGTATAACCTGTTCGATGGAATTATAAATTATTATAGGTAAAGCACAGCCTTAGCGCTATTTTATTTGAAAGGTTAAAAATTTTTGAAAATGCTTCATTTTTGAAAATCTGATGAAAACTGAAACATTCGTTTCAGATTATTGATCACAGTATTTGACATTCTTATGTTGCTTCTCAAATCAAAGCATGCTCTGAAAAAAATACTTTCAAGTATTTCAAATTCCTTTTCACTTTGCAAGAGGGAACAGATCGTTACATTAGTTCGGGATTTATTTATTTTTATTGAATGTCTTCCTTCTTCTTCGTCTGTCGTTAATATTATCAATTATTTCTCCGATTACATTGTACAATATTCAAATCGAATTGCTTTACTGAAGAAATCAGTGCCGAAATCAAAATGCGGTTATAAGGTTGTATTAGTTTTCTTTCTTTTATGCTGCTAACAGTTATCTTTTTCTCTTTTCAGTATTATTTCTTGTGTTTAGATCTCATGTTCAGAAATAACATTTGGAAATGAATTATTAGTCAAACAGTACAAACAGAAAGTTTTTAAATTAAAAATAGCAGAAAATACTAAAAAAAAATACAAAAAACTGAAGTTGATAAAGGGCGATGAAACAAAAGAGGTTAAATATGAGACAGAATTGAGTTGAAAATTACATGAGTTACGATAATTTTGCAAAATGCTTGCCTGATTGGAAACTTTTCATGACATTTTTTATTAAAATTATACAAATTTTGCAGGAAAATGACAAAAGATTTCCTTATTTTGAAGAGATGCGATGCGCATATTTATTCGTGCATGACATCATTACGGAAATCATAAGAAATTGTTCTGAAGAGTATGTTTTTCTGATATTTCTCTGTAGAAAATTTGTAGACTTCTATTTTTGAAACTTCATTACTTATTAATAACATATGATAGAATCAAAATTAAAATTTAAACTCTAAATGATTCTGGAAATCCATATAATTTTTTTTTTTGTAACCATGACTTAAAATATCAAAATTCATATCTTCTTTTCTAATCAGTAAGTTAGATTGTTTCGAAACATGCATTCGATAATTTAGATTATTTGCAGAGCTGTACTCTCAGGGATTCTCAACTGTGTTCTTTCTCTACCAAATGAGTATTATTCCTTCATAGATATTACATCATTTCTTACAACATTCCTCTCAGTTCATCTCTTAGATAATTTTATTGATCGATGCTCAGAAATTATTATCAAGCAGCAGTATAATTTCGACAAACGGTAACTTTTTTAACGAATTAAAGACAGAAAAATTCTGCCCTTAATTTTTTTTATTTTAATTACCCAAGTTTGAGAGTTTATCCTTCAAACTGGTGGTGTGATCACTGATCCATGGAATTATGGCTGAGAAATTATTTGACATGTTATGATGGGAAGCGATTTCTTTGCTAAGACCAACATCTCATTGAATGATGATGAATTGTGGCTTTTTTGTCACTTAGTGCTCACATTGCATTGAATTTGTGCCGTTTTTGAGAAATATTAAATCGAGAGAAAAAAGGATTCTCTTGTTTTTCAAGTGACAATGAAATTTTTGCAAAAGAATAAATTTTCAAAACAATTCTTTTAAAAAATGTTATTGCAGGACTATTAAGGCAATGCCCGCTGCATTCTTGATTTCCTTACAGAAGCGAATTAGCAGTTTTCAAGGAGCAAAATTAATTAGCCTTTTACAAATACTTTCGTCAATTTGTCCATGTAATTTTTCAGTATTGCAAATATTTATTTAAATTCAGTAAAAAATTCGATCTATTAAAAATTTAAGAAAGTTTTGACATAGAGAGAAATCGATGAAAAAAAAAATTCAAGCATTAAAAGATATCTAAAAGAATATTCAGCTCAGCTGAAATACTGCATTTTCGTTCTTTTTTCATCCCCTATTATTCAAGTGGAGATTGATGTATTAAAATGCGAAATCTTTTACTTTTCAACAGGTTTTAGTTTACTTTTGGGAATAGTGCATAATTTCCGTGGTATCCTCATCATTGAGTAAGACATTCAGAAGAAAAGCCATCTTTAAAAAGAAACTAGAATAAATATGGATCAGTAAGTTGAAGGCCCATATACTGATATACATATAGACGAAAAATAGGAATTCAGATCAAATGTTTCTCTGCTGAGAAATATTTCTATTTCTTCTTCTAAATATTTCTATTTCTCAGTAGAGAAATATTTGATCTGAATCTCTATTTTTTTTCTATATGGAGAATAGGAGTTGAAAAATTGAAAAATTTATTTCAGAATTATTGATATGTTGAAATAATTTTTGGTTTTTCAGTTTTGCTAGTGAATGATGTAGAAATTATCTGTATGGCAATTTTAAACCGTTTCAAAAATGAGTCATCACTTTCTGAACAACGGAATAGCAGTATTAGATTGGATGATATTTCAATGCTATGTGATACGATGGCTGATTTTCTTTCTGAACACTTAACCGGACAGAAAGCTGTTGAATTCGCAATTAGGTTTAATAATTTAAAAAAATTATATCCATCTTAAGCTTTTTTTATTAGTGGTACTAAAAAAAGTTCTAGAAGATTTACATTCGTTTAATATCCAAATAGAACAGAACCAAAAAAAAAAAAAAAAAAACTTAGCAGCATTTTGAATTAATATATAACTTACTTAGTGTCGTACATAATATCAGGTTACATATAAAACTTCAGTTAGGTGACAGTGATACTCCTCCAAGTATAGCGAAGATATTTAGCACAGCTTCTTGGTTTGAGCATGAAGTGTTTGATATGTGTGGAGTAGAATTCTCTGATCATCCTGATTTGCGGAGGATTCTAACGGATTATGGATTTGAAAGTCACCCTGTGTTAAAAGTTGAAAGAAACAAAAATTTCCAGTTACTGTTGACAAATGAATTGCACATTTATTTTTTCTTAATTAGCAGTGATACTCGAAATTATTATTTATTTGCTTAATCGCTGCAAGTATTAGACTAAATGTTAATTATAAATCGCCTAAACATTCATTGAACTTCAGTAATGTGGTCTTACCGTTTATGACACTTTTCGAAGCATCTGCTGCATCATTTACTCTTGTATATATTATCTGCAAACGCTGTATCATTGTCGGAAGTGAACTGATCAGTTCCAAAAGTGTAGGTGTCTTTTACTCTGACAACGTTCTTTTTAAAATTTATTTATAAATAACTATATTACAAAGAATATCATTCATCATCGCTGCTATCAGTAAATCTATTTTAGAAGTTCGTAAGAAAATTTTATTTTAATTTTATTTCAAAATTTTATTTTTTTTTACTTTTTATTTTTCGAAATTTTATTTTAAAATCTCGTGCTTTTAAAATTAACATACTTCAAAGTATTTTTGTCTTCCTTTTACAGATGGAGGATTTAGCGAAATCAATAAGCGACCGATTTGTTCGAGAACTAAGTTGTGCCAGTGCGGATATCTGGATGTTAATCGGTATTGCTGATTTTGCTATTCCATTGCTTCATATTGCTGATCTGCTGCTACTACTGCTCTCTTTCTGCGCTGAGAAAGGTTCGATTGTTACTGCTGATGGTAAAGAAAAAAAAAATGCATATAATCCCAATTTTTTTTAAAATCAAATTAGGATAGATTATATTTCGATAAAACTTTGTCTCTTAATATGGGTATGTGAATCCTTATAAAATAATAAAGTTTTTAGTTTAGCTGAATAGTTGTCTTTTATTTTGTCTTTAATTTAATAGTTACAGAATGGGATGGAACATCACTGCTTGTTTTGCGGATCTATAAATATGTTACCAAGGTTTGTATTCGCTGAAGATAATGTATTTCGCAAACTGATTTCAAAAATTTTTACAGCTTTGTCATCTGAATTTCTGAAATGTGCTGAACAAAACGGTTTGACATTTGTTAGTATTGCCATGGACTGGATGATAACACCCAGTGAGATTCATTCACACATGCTTCGTATAAGTCAACTTTTTAGTACGTCACTGCGGATTGTTCTTGCAACAGGTTTAGCTGAGGTAAATGCTTTTGTAAAATTATTCTGTAGATTTTATCATTTTCATGTTCAGTTTGGATTATAAATTTAAAGGGCAACATTTTCAAATGATAAATGAAAAAGATGTAAGATCAAGGCCTGGTTCTCTAAGAAGTTCGTTTGCATGTGATTTGGTGGTGGAGGATGATAAACTTATTAATTTGTATTAAATTTTCATAATTTGTATAAAGATTTAGGAAAATCTGTTGGAGTGGATGCAATCTAAGTTGCTGAACAATAAGTTGCTCATTTCTAACATATGGTTATTAGAGTGTTTTGTACGAATATTGCTATTTACGGCATATTTTCCTATTCAGCAGAAACTCTTTCGAGATTCATCATCTATTAATGGAGAAATTGAAAGTTGGTTCCGCATTCATTTGAATTTTATGTTAATTCTACAGTCTTTAAATATAAACGATTTGTTTTTGTTGATCTCTTTCTCATAGTATTTCTTTTTGCGATTTATTTCTAGTGATTTTAGTTTATATTATTTTCAGTTTTTTGGTAATAACTTCTATAAAAAGTAGATGCAAAAAAAAAGAAAAAAATTATGGATACAAAACATGCACTTGTACATTGCGAATACATTTTTGAATACATTTTTGCTATTTTGATGCTTTGCAGCTCTTAAAACATCAAAATATGATTGTCCTAAATTGTAATTACTTATGAATCTGCATTAGTGAACAGATCCTGACATTTGTTTTTTCTTCGTGTTATATTCCAATTTTCAGATACTAATAAATTTTGCTCGCAATTATTTGCTATTTCAATAGTACTGCTTCAAAAACATCTTCAAACTGTGCGTAGTATTTCATCCCATAATGAATATTATATTCGTAAGATATGCAGTATTCTTCGATATGCAATGTTAAATGCTTATTTTGACAAAAACAAGAAACTTGTTCTTTTTAACAAGGTAATTGATGTTTCAGTCAACTTTTTTTTTTCGAAATTTGTGTGAGATTATTAAATTGCATCTCATTCCTTCAAGGAATGTCGTCTGGAACAAATTTTAAAAAGTCGTTTTTTTAAAATTCATATATATGGGGACTACTCTTCTAAAATGATTTGCAGTTAAATCTTATTATTATGCATTTGCTACGAACACTAGCTGAAATATCGGTGTCTCAGAATTGTTTTCGGATTTTCCTTATTTTCTATTTTGATTTGGCTTCCACAAATCTTACACCATCAAATATGCGCGATGTATTTACAATTGTGAGAAGTGCTCCTTATTTGCAGGTATATAGTATTCAACGTTTTAAATGAGTTCTTCTATGCACTTGAGCTTGATGAGATTATCAAAGCTGTTTTTAATTTCTGACTAAAAATTAGTTGCATTTGGATGGGACTTTTATATTCTATTTGCATAAAAAGATAACTTATATAATTTCTTTTTGGAATTATTATCTGTTACTCAGCTGATAATAGAGAGAGATGAAAAATAAGCTGTTGGACAAATCAAAAGTGTAGAAATTCATGTTTTTAATGGTGTATTTACAAATTCTTACGATTTCCATTACAATTTGATTTTCAGAAGTCTTCATTTTTGAAAACAAATGTTAATATTATTTGAAGGTAGCCTTAGTGGAAGCTTTATTGGAATTACTGCTAAACGAGAAAATTGAATCAAAAGATATCTATGTTTTTCCACAAAAAGTTCATGCTCATATCAAATTTAACTGCGACAAAACAATGCGAAACAGCGTTTCATTTGATGAAAATCATCAGGTAAAGTCTTATATCCAACTCGTATTTTTTTTGTAATTTATTAAAACAAATAATCACTTAATTCAAAAATTATTCAGTTCATCTAAATACTATAATTATTATACTAACAGTTAAAGATTGTTAGATTAACTAATCGCAAATTTCAGATAGGAAAATTATCTCCGCCACGGAATACTTCATCTTTTAAAAAGCATACTGAGGAAACATACGATATTCAACTATTTTCTGGATCTTTAAGCAGTTTAGCAGTCAGTAAACATGAAGAAGATTCTTTTGATCAATGTTGTGCTGCAAAACTTATGTTTGATTGGTCATTTTGTTTAACTGATGGACTTACTGTTTCTTTTTGGTTATTGTCGCAAGAATATCAAAAAAGGGTAGGATACATTTATTTTAGTATGAAATTTTACAAGATCATTTCATGACATTAATGATTTGAATTTCCAGGCATCAAAATGTAATATATTAATTTCTGACAACTCAAACTTGATTAATTCAACAATTATTTCTATATGAATATTATTTTTTATTATTTCTGTAATTAAGTCGATCTAATTAATTTCACTAGCTAATTAAGTTCGATATAAATATGTGTTAATTGAAAACAAATTAGTGACGTTTTGGCTTTATCTAAAATGCATATATTCTTATTCTAGTAATTCCTTGTGTTCGAATTTATACTACTTTAAATTTAATTCACACTTATTTTCTCTTTTTCTAGAAAATTATCCCCGTATTCCATTGCTCAAAATTCTTTTGCAGGAAACCGCTGATGCTTTGGAACAGATTTATCCAATTTGTTCAATGGATGCTGATAATATGAGTTTTCTGCTTCAGATATCATCTGATGGCCGTACTTTACATATGAGGTATTTCCCATCTAAAGAATTTTTTCTTCTTTTTGATATTTATAAATTATTTTTCATGCAGAATGTTATTTTTTTTTTTGCAATCTTTAGGCCTTCCAATTTTCAATAATAAATTTGTCTGCAAATTTTATGCATGAAGCAGTACCATGGACATTAAAACTAATAGAAGAATATCTTTATAATTTGAATTCTCATTTCACCAATATTAACACAAACAATAAAATGATCATTGCCTGAAAACTTTATTCCTATGTTGTGTAGCTTCTGAGAAGCACGACTGATAATACACTATAATCTTTAAGTATTACTCTCAATGGTAAGATAAGTCGCACCAGATGTCTTCGATCAGTATTAACGGTTGATGCCTGGAACCATTTTGTAGTATCAATGATCACTATTAATTCGATGCATGTAGTACATGTTGGTATTTTTATTTTATTTCAGACATTTTTTTTTCTCTTATATTCGATAAAATTTCAAAAAATCACTGCAACTTTCAAGTTTCTTTTCTTTCCCTTAAAAAAAAAAAAAGAGAAAAAAAACAGATTTCCTTTATAGATTGGTCAATGAGAACTTGTAATCTGATGTTTGTTTATTTGTTTATTCATATTAATCAGTTTTTGTCATCATAATTTAGTGAATTATAGATTTGGATTAATTCGCAAAGTTTCATTATGCGCGTGAAACATAAATGCACGAAACCTTTAAAAAAATTATCATTTGTTTTCGGCTTTGGTGCATTGCAAAAAGACTTGGCTTGCACGAAAACAGTTTATGAGCTATCATCAATTCTTGGATTTAGAGGTAATGAATAATGTCACATATTTTCAGTTGAGAGTTCCCATACCAATTAAATAATCTAGAAGCTCCATCTATTTTCATGAGATTTTAACCAGCTGACAATTTTCATTTGGTTATATATTGAAAAGATTTTTCTCTTCTTAGTTTTCTGTTACATTTATGTTAGATTTCGAGACACTACAGTTGAAGACTTTAGAAGAACTAATGTATATAATGGAAGACTTTCCATTTATTTATGAATTTACTCACAAAAAAAGTTATAAAAAGCTTATTATTTTATTTTCTTTTAGGTTCTTTGAAAGCTCCACAAGTGCTTATTTTGCGCGCTCTTGGCTGTGATTGTATTTCTTTGGCCGCGTGTAATGTCAGTTCTCTAATGCTGAGATTGACATCTTTGCTGTCCTCTCATGATGTTTCTTTTCAACAAAACGCCTTTCTTGAACTTTTTTCTGATGTTACAACAGCATTTGCTCGCCTTCAGCAAGATTTTCTTTTTGTTATAAGGTACTTTTTCTCTTTTCCTTTTTTTTTTTTTCTTTTTTTTTCTTTTTTTTTAGAAATTCATCCAGTTTAGTTATTTTTCACCATATAATTGAAAGCATATGACTTTACTTTCCTAGTCATATAAAATATAAATATATATAATTATTTATATTATTCTGAAGCTCTCATATTATTTAAAATGAAAACATAATTCGTAGTAAAGTCGAAATATGAACTTTTTTTTAAAGTTAATTTTAGTGAGCAAATAAAAAAATTTATAAATACTGATCATTTAGAGACCGCGTGGCATATGTACAGCGAAAATCTCACTCACAAAATAGCCAAAGAAAAGTGGAACTCGGTCACTTACCTCCCACTGAAAGGTATCTATTAGAATGGAATTGTCCAATGGTGAAGCGATTAGGAAAAACTTTTGTCAATGATTGTTTGTTATCGCTTGGCTCACAAAATCTTTTCCTTTTTATGTTTGCAGAGGTAAATTTTCTATTGCTATCATCGATTGCTGTTCCTTGAGAAATGATATTGTTTGAAGTGTTGATCTTATAAGTTTATGTATATGTTTGGAGACGCTAAAAAGTTCGTTATTGTATTAACCGTATTAATCCCCCAAGAGCGATTCTGATGTAAAGTGGATTCACGCTGATTGTCTTCATTTAAATACTTTTTCTTCATAATTTTTAAGTAATTAATAGAAGAATTCTGACTCTAAATCTTCTTAACTAATTTATATTTTTCGAAATATTCAAAAAAATTGTAGACTATCGACTTAAAACGTAGCGCATATGAACAAGCAATTACCTTTCGTCTATTGCTGCAATTTCTACGACGAGTTAGTCTTTTCACAAACGAATATACCCTTTCAAATGTATATGACTGCATAATACGATGTCTCTCGTCGTCACTTGTTTATCTCGATGCTCAAATGCTTAAGGTAATGTGTATCATCCTTATGCAAACAAATTTCGATTGGAATTATTAATGTTCAGTTATTTCAGTTCAAGCGAAAAATGATTTATATATAAGGCTCGTTTCATAAATTTGTGCGAAATATTCCAGGAATTTCGAGTTTCATGTATTTCCTTGCTACCGGAAAAAAAATTTTCAAGTGAAAGGTCAAAAGAATGGTTGATTGCTGATCCAGAACTCATAGTACGTTTGGTTTGCACTCCCTGGATATGGTTTGTTTTTTTTAGGATTTTTATTGTTTTCTTAGTATTGTTAATAATTTTTTGTTTCTAATAATTTCTCATCATTTTCGCATGTTATAGATTTGATGTCTAGAAATCAGTGTTATTTCTGAATATTAATCTTATTTTTTTTTTGCTTATTTTCATAATGAAAGTATATAAAGAAACAGTGATGTATATTTTAATTTTAGTACTATTAATCATTCCAATGCATCATTTATTTTCAGGAAGGGTCGGGAAAGAATGCTGCAGTGGCGCATTATGTTAGAAGACATTGCACACTGCATTTCAGAGGAAACAACAGAATGTTCTGTCTTCAGCAAGAAGCAGTTGAAGCGAGTCAATTTTCTTAAAAAAATTTTCCTGGTAAGTGGGTTTGGATTTCTCCCTATGATGAAATTTCGAGAAAGAACAATAGGATTCCTTGTAGTACTTTTAAGAGAGCTGCGATTTATTAGCTTTTATTAAATAATTAAAAAATTTGTTGGTATCATTATATTTCAAATTGTTTAAAATTCTAGTTTACAGTTGATGCTAATCGATAATGGTTTGTAATAAAATCCTTTTTAAACTTAATTTCAGACCATTTTGGAAATGCTTCAAGATGATAAAAATTATCAAATTGAGATGCAAGATATTGCATCATTAATTGATACCCTGTTAACGATTATTCGTATACTGCTAGGTTCATTAGAAGTAGCAGAAGGGACAATTTATTTATGGGATTTCATATTTCTTTCTCATGCAGCTGCTCATACATATATCACATATGGTCATACCGATAATTTCCATTGGTTGCAGCAAGGTCTGTCATTCGTAACTTAATTTCTTGTCTAAAGAAAAGTTAAAAAGCGGAAATAATTTTTTAGGATCGATGAGAATTCATAAATTGATTCTGTTTTAACTTTCAATTAGTTTAAAAAAAATTCTGACTTAGTTAATTGATTCTAAGCCATCAAATTCGTATCATTTCTGAATAGATGTATTGCAGGATTGTTGCAAGAGGAAAATAAATTTGATTTATTGGGTGATACTGATTTAGTGCGTCGTTTGAAAGATTATTGTAACATTCTTGGAAAAAGTTCGTTTGGCTTTCTTTTAGATTCTAATGTCATTGCACTAGCTCTCATACAGCACCAGATTATTAAAAATAAATTGTAATATAGGCTTGGTAGAAATCTAAATTTTCATAATTTTTTTCATTTTGAGAAAGTTATTCATTTAATCTAAATCAATTTCCACTACAGATCAGAAATTTTTTAAAGATTTCAAAAAATGGAAGGTCTTGTCGTAATTCCTCTTATACTCTTTTTTCAAAAAATTGCAGTCAATACTGAATAATTGAGCAGTAACAATAATTAAGATAATGATAGCCAATTTTCTTTGTTATTGTTTGGAAACAATATTGCAGATCGTATTGTCGAATTTTGGACTAAAGAACGTTCGGTTATAAAATTACGGCAGATGTATGAAGCAGCATGTTTAAGTGATGGCCTAAACATTGAGCATTCTATTGATCCAAAACACTCCAGTACTGCTTATAAGAAAAGCGAATTCGATTTGGTTGGTGTTTCATGCCTTGGATATATCTTTTTTGTTATCATATTCCATCAGGCGGTTATATTTTTGAAGCTGTTTTATGTTGCTATCATTTGCCATGTACTAGAGTTTTTTTTTTAGTTTTTGTTTACAGTTTTTTTTTTCGTTTTTTCTTTACCTTTCTTTTAGTTTTTTTAAGTTTTTTTCCCTTTTTTTTAGTTTTCGTTTTTTTGAGTTCGGTAAACTCAATATTTGTTTCGTTTGATTGGCAATGACCATCAACAATTGTTTATGATGTTTTTAAATTTATAAACTCACAAAAAGTGCAGAAAGTTTATTTGAAAGTAAAGCAGATTGGGATTGTTTTAGGACGGTTTGATCTTTAAATTGTTGGATTATTAATTTAGGTTTGTGATCTAGAAAGAGCAAAAAACAAATCGAATGAATGTTACGAAGATAAATTAGTTATTACAGAAGAGGAAAGTTTAATCAATTGGTTTTGTAATCTTCGTTGTAGTAAGTTTTCTTCTTTCATTTTCCAATGTTAATGTTATGTTCTGAAAGATTGAGTATTTTTGAAATTATCATTTTCAAGTCCCCAAATGGACAGATAGAACAGTTAAATCTAGAATCTTTTTCAAGAGTCGATACATGGTCATTTCGGACTGGAGTTGCGCTGCTTAAAACACATCTTTTATTAATTACCGGATATTTTCTTGATATTATTTGATAGAAAATCTTTTCCTGATTATTATTCTTTCATGTTTTATCCTAAATATCCTAAATATTGTCCATCTCGCAGTGATACTGATTTTTTCTTGCTACTGCGTTTCTATCTCGTCTATTGAATTCACTGAAGTTCATTGACTTCATTAATATTTATGATTTTAAAATGTAATAATCCAAAAATTTCGACCACAATATTTGTTATTTTTACGTTGATTTAATTTTTTTGCTAAATAATTAACATGTTATAGGATGTTTGGAACAATTAGCAGTAATTATTCAAAATGCTCCAGATGCATCTTTTAGTGAAATTGTAAATACGAGGATATCATGGCAAGCTGTTGTAGTTCTGCTGACAAATCAATCTGATGAACGTTTTCGAGATCATGTGTTCAGCTTGCTGAAGCATATTTTGGTATTTTTCTTACAAATATTCAATTTCATGAAAATATGCAGCTTCAGTGGTTTCACGAAACTTTTCTACTTAGTTCCAGAATCATTCATCATATAAATATTCTGAAAAGATATTCTGGAAAGATTCATTGAAATGAATTCGACTTTAAAAGTTATTTGATTTCTGAAACAATCAGTCTATTTTAGCTTCGAGCAGATTCGAAAATGCGATTCAATTTCATAAGAAACGATGGGTTTGAATTACTTTCCAATCAAATGAAAGGTTATCCTGTAACAGATGAAATAGCTTCATCATTGTTCTCCTTACTTTTTGAAGAAGCAGTTCGTTTCAATGATGAGTGAGTGTATAATGTCAAGTTGATGTAGCAGGAAATGGATGAAAAATTATTTGTTATTGAGTTAAGCTAACGTTCAACAGTTCTAAATCATTGACTTTTTCCTTTTCCTTTTTCATCCTTTCTTTATTACCTTATATTTAATTTCAGGTTGGGTTCAGATCATGTACCATTTCTAAAAGTAAATCAATTCAAGTGCCTATCATTGAAGGCAATATTTGTGTTATGGGAAGAAAGCGTTTGCTATTCGAGCTTGCATATTTACTGGAATATTTCATCTATACTGATAGCGGTTAATTAATTTTTATTTTAAGTTATCGCATTCCTTTAGCATTGTACTATGTTTTAAAACGTGGTAGCTTAACGATTTAATTCAGCATACTAATCTCATAATTGAGGAATTCGATTTTTCTGTGGAGTGAAATGATTATAATTTCAATACAATGCTGATTCTAGAGAGAGAATTCAAAGTAGTTGAATGATTTCCCTCACGTCATATTTGCATATGAAGAAATAAGGGAATTGTTGCATAAAGCTAAATGCTTCGCAAAATTTTGAAAATTTTCCATCCTATTACCAAAATATTCTTTCAGTTATTTAGCGAAAATGAAATGCTGATGCAAGCAATGATGCATGCTGGCTTATGCACTACTGTTGTTTCTATTCTAAGAAGAATTGCTTCACTTCCTCCCATGTATGCCATCCTATTTATGATTCATAAATAATCTTCATGATGAGTTAGAAATAATTTTCTTCAGCTTTCTTCTTCAGTAGACGTTTCAGATATGATTTATAATGAAATTTTGTCTGCAGAACAACTGATTTGATTCACGTGAGTGCAACAGTTCCCTTTATGGAATGTTGGTTTGGTATCGTGAGGAGAATTATACGTTTATGTTTACCTTATCGGTAAAATATTTAAAGTTTATAAAGAATTAAATATAAGAAACCACGTGATTTTATGTCAAGTTTCTCAGTGTTTCTTACCTTTTTTTGTTTGCAGCATTCATTAAATAACCTTTTCAGCAATTCACACCTGTACAGAATGTGTCAGAAGATGCTATGGTTGCTACAAATAGCAAATCTGAATACAGATATCCAGTCAGAAAAAATCATTCGTCAGGGTCTTGCATATGTTTATGGTTTATGGTTGTCAGTGCTGCAGAAATTGTATCTAAATAATGGTAAAATTTTATTATTGAAATTGTAAATGGGTTGGGACTGAGTCATTTTCTAATTTTCTGAAATTTTTATTTTTGATAAGAATTATGTGTCGAAAACTCGATTTGTTGAAAACTATAATGTTTATTTAAATTTCAATTTATGCACAGAATGGTAAGCTAATATTGTAAAGTTGAATTTTGTTCGATGTTTTAAAATTTATGGTAACCTAATATTGTAAAGTTAAGTTTTGTACGATATTTTAAAATTTATTTCACAGTCAGAAGCGAAGTAGTTTCCAACATTTTCCATGTTTTCAAGCTTGGATAAATTTCTATAGGAATAGAAAAAAATTTATGTGGTTCTGCAGCAAATTTTTTTTTCTTTTTTTTTTTTTTTTTTTTTTTTTTTTGCTGACAAAAACTTACGAAAAAATTTCGTGAATCATGATGGTTTTCCCCTTATTTTCCAGATAAATCATACTGGGATTCAGTGAATGACTTATTATCTGTTGATGCAGAAAGTGCTGATGATATGGCGGACACCGAGACACAAAATGATGCATCTTCTACTAGTAATTTTCTGTCTGGAACACTTTCCGCAGTGCTTGGAACAGTTGCTGATTTTCGAGATTGTATGTTTCTCATTTTAAAATTGGTAATAATCATTCCAAAAATCATTTTTACTTAGAAAAGTGCTTTTGTGAAATTAGGAACTTTGTGAACTTTGAACACATCTATTTTTTTTTTTCAAGTTATATCTTTTAGACAAATTTTCATTGCGTGCACATTGTAGTATTTTCCAGACGATTGGAATTTCTCTCTGACAACAAAGTAGTGGGGCACTGGATGAAAGAGTTTATCGAGAAATAAGAAATATATAACGATATAAGCTGAGAAATTCATTTGGAATTTTAATTAAAGGAAAAAATAAATTATAGTTTTAAGACATTTCAGATTGGAAATGTCCCTTCAAAAATAGCTACAACAAACACTTGCCCTCGATAGATGAGTGTGCCGAACGTCTAATATTCTGTATCACTGAAATCTCGCAATTTTTTACTAGCATGCCAATGAAATCATTTGAAGCTGTTACAAATCAGGAAATGAAATTATTCGAAATATTCCTTTCATTCCTATCTCTAGTTTGTAAACGGGTAAGGCTTTAGTGTTTCATTTGAATTTTTTAAGAAATTTCAAAAATTCAGATAATGTTTCAGTTTGTTTATCCGTTATCCAGTATTATGAAGCATATACCTAGTTCGTTTTGCGAAAATGTAAATTGCATATAATTTTTCGCCTAATTCATTCTGCCCAGAAATAAATTGCATATAATTTTTCGTTTATTATAATTCCGATTAATTTTTTTAAGGATGACACACGGGGAATAACTTCTGAGCATTTTACCAACAAGGATCATTTAATAAATATATGTCGCGATCGTACCGGACATTTATTTGGTCCGCTTATTGCTTTTGTACTTTTTCCGGCGTCAACAAAAATTAACAAATTATTTTTAAACGCACTGAATAGAGAAAGAAATGTTGGTTTTCTCACTATGAAATATTAAAGAACAGATTTTGAACATCTTTCAAAAACAGTCTGAAATTTTTCGATACAAATTAAAGATAATATTATTTAGAAGAGAATTTCTTTCCTTTCCTTTTTTTTTTTCAATTTAATTGTGAGAAGAAATTTTCATACCTTTTTCTCTCAAATATTCAAAACTCTAATATCAACAGTTCTTTAGAAAAACGATTGGGAAATGAAAAAACGTTTGATGATTGTAAAGACATTAATATCAAACAAAAATCATCTAAAATTACTTCTTGATGCTAATTTGGTTAGTTTCAAAATTTCTTAATTTAGTACCAAACATGATCCTAATCGAACAACTATTAGTTTCAGAATTTGCCACTATATTAATTCATGTATTAAAGTCAAATGAGAAGATTTAAATTTTATTTCCAAGATCAAAATTACTTGCGTTTTTAATCAAATACGGAGACATATTTTTCAATCATCATTATTGCGATTTGTTTAAGGAATATCAATGTGCTCTAAATTTGTCGTTGCATGAAATGGCATTGTTGGATGCTGTCAAGGATTTGAACATTCAAAAAGATATTGAAAATTTAATCAAATTTTTAAGAAAATTACAGATTGAATCTCCTTTGGCGACTTTAGATGCTGGTATGAAATATTTTTCCAATAATGATTGTCTAATGATATGCATTCCGCTTATTAATGGAAATTCTTATAATTTAAGATGCTAAAAAACTTCATTTCACATATCAGTGCGTTGCTGGAAAAAATTTCTGTGTCCTAATAATAGAAAGGATACTTAGTAAAAAGGATATTGCCAAAAAAATGAATCTCTGAAACTGGAGTTAAATCTTTTCATACATTGCTCAAAAAATGATGCTATTAATCTAGTTTAACTTGATGTTGGACAAACCAATTATTTTTTTTTTTTTTCATGATCAGATTGATTGAGAAAATATAATTTGATGTTATAGTTTACAAAGTTCATTTTTAGATCGATTTGAATCTTTGAATATGGATGAGTCATTAGCTATTCATGGCTATTTGGAATACCGTAACAAATTCTTAGCAAAGGTACAACAAAGAGCAAGTCGTTATATTGTTGAAGAAAAACAACATACAAAGAGTCGAATGGAGGTGTAAAATTTCTTTCTATTATTTAAGGATTATTAAATTGACTTGGCTGAGTTTGATTTTTAGATAATTCTATTGAGTCCTTACTTAAATATTTTGACTCAGATTCTAGTTTCCATGATTATTCTAATAAATTTTGCAACTATGAATAAAAAAAGTAATTTTCCTTATGTCATTATGCAAACATCACACCGCAACAAATTAAATGTAGAATGCTGTTTATTATTTCACATAATGCTATTTTTCATTTTGTTCAGTTATTTATATATCACTAAATATACTTTAGTTTTTTCAATTTAGTACATTTCGCTCATTGTCATGTATTGCAGATAGCGATGCAAATGACATGTCGAGTTGTAGAAGATCAAAATTTGCTACGAAGAAATTTCATGAAAACTTGTCGAGAATTAGAGCTAAGAAATATGGCTTCTGATCTATTTTTAGATGGATTATTGGTAATTTTGTTAATATAACAACTTTTAATTCTGGTGATTTGTATAGCTTCACCTACTCACTGTTTCAAAGAATTGCAATTTGTCGGTTCTGCTGTGTTCTTTTAAGATATAACAATAGATTCTTATAATGCATTCATCTATCCACTAATGAATTTTTAACATTATCTTTTTAAATTATCCAAGAAAGCAATCATAATCTAATACTGAGAACATTAAATTTTCAAAATAAACAAACAGTAATGTATAAAATTCTTAAATTTCTCAATTATTCTGTTGTCTTATAGAATTACTGCAGTAATTGGAATACAAAGGCTTTTCGGAAGGTCTCTATATTTCAGTTACTGTAGCTTAAGTTTTATTGACTGTTTTATAGTTCGATATTATAGATAGATCTTTGTCATCCTGAAGGTCTTTGTCATGACTCGGAATCATGGCCATCAAGTTGGGCACTAGATCCTACAGAAGGACCAAACAGAGAACGTCGTAGATTGATATCTTCACCTTTATCGTTCGATACCAAATTTTTACGGTTACAATCGAAAAACAAATTGAAAAAACGTGAAAAATCTCCTCCTTTATTTCATTTGCTGGTTAGTTTAAAGAAAAGATAATTTCGGCTAGAATGATTGAAAGCTTATAAAATCCGAAGCAATTTTTTTTAATGGAATGAAAGTTGAATGATCTATTTTTTTTTTTTTTTTTTTGACTTACTGATTTATATGGACTTCAAAATTTCTTAATAATTCCTCTACTAACTCTCCTCAAAATTTCTTAATAATTTCTCTACTAACCCTCCTCAAAATTTCTTAATAATTCCTCTACTAACTCTCCTGCTTATTGTGATGAATGCAATTAGATGATATTGCTTGATATGATTTTTCATATGATGTCCTGATGGTACTATATAGTTAAATATGAAATAGATTAAACGATTCAATTTATATATTAGATTTGTGTAGTTTTTTTTTCCTTTTTTTTTTTTTTTTTTTTATAGAGCGATTTAAGAAAAAATATGAATGAATTGAGCTTGGAAGATGGTTTAGTACCCGGTGAACGCATCATTTTATCATTACCAGCCGTGGTCGTAAGATCAACAGTTGAAAGTAGCGGTGAAATTCTTGCTGGCGACAAAAAATTTTATTTTCACAGTGATTACACAAGATCCATACAGGTTTGCCTTTCGCTTTTTATGCTGACGTATTTCTATTTAGTTATATCTATCTATTTGATAAACTGAAATTTTTGCATAAAAACATGTAAAGTATTCAATATTGCTTTTGTTTGCAGTTTTGTAAAGACCAAATTCTTTATTGACTTCTTGATATTACTTTATCATACATTAATATGAATTATTTTTAGCAAAATAAAATAATTTTGCTTTTTTTTGCGATATTGTTTCATTTTCTTCTTGTTTGCTGCATTATTTGATATGAATTCTTTTAGTCATTTGAATTGTTAGTATTCTCATGTATTAAACAATTTCACTTATAGAAGAGATCAATTCGTGCCAATACACTATTTATTCGATGGAACTATGAAGATTTGGTCGAAATCTACAAACGAGATCATCTTTTAAAAGATACTGCTTTGGAAATTTTCTTGTCAGACGGTCAAACTTATTTGATTGTTTTCGAAGAACAAGCGGTGAGCACTCAACTATTTACCAATGAGATAAATTACGGCGATTTTTTTAGTGGCATTTTTTTTTATTTTTCCTCTTATTCAAATTAATTTTATTTTGTTAACAAGAAGAGATTTTTTTTTTCAGCCGTAATTTTTTTTCTCTTAAATAATTTTCTTGGTTATCTTAATTTCTTTGATGAGAAGTAATTTCTTGGGAATATTTTCCAAGGTAATTAAAGAATTTTATTCTTGAATAATTCATTATACAAAAAAGATATATTCCAGAAGCGTGATCAGTTTGCTTTGCAACTACTCTCATCGACATTGTGTAAATTATCCAGTTTTTCGAACGTATCTGTGCAATCAACCACGCAGTTATGGCGCGAAGGAACGATCACCAATTTTGAGTTAGTTTTTATTGCAGAACTTAATCCATTCTGCTATGTTTCTGTGCAAACTTGTTTTGTTTAATTCTTTCTGTCACAAAAAAAGAAGAAAAAATAATAAAAAAATTGATCTCATTCAGTGCCCAGATCTTATGAATGAATCTCTATAATCATTCAAATTCTATCATCGTCAATCGTTCAATTGTTTTATCGTTCAGTTGGTAGTATTTATTACAGATACTTGATGCAGTTAAATAAGTTGGCTGGTCGTTCATATAATGATCTCATGCAGTACCCAGTATTTCCATTTATTCTATCGGATTATAAATCTAACGTATTGGATCTTACCAATCCAATGTCATTTAGGTTCATTTAAATTTTCTTGATTAAACAAGATAAATGTGAATTATCTTAAGATTTGATCTGCTTAGCATTACAACTGTATTGAGTAAGTAACTGTGAGATTTTCAGCTATCAGTTTATCATTTTGAAGTTATCAGTCGAATGTCCATTATAAACTACGCTTTCTAGAAGCTAGTTTATGATGGACATTCAACTGGTAACTTCGGAATAATAAATTCACTTAATATTTAATGGGAAATTGATAGACACTGTTATTGTGTTAGCTTTGTAAAACAAAGTTTTATTTAATATTCCAGTACGCTTTGATTACTTCCCAGTTATGGATTTTTTATCCTTAAAAATTGGAGTTTTCATCTAGGAAGACGCTGGATAAAGTGAAACTGTACAAATTTAACATGTAATAACTCTGACATGTTTTGCAGATTGTTGCTTAAACTTTACTCATTGTTAGTGTCATTTAGCAATAGAAAGTAAAATACGTGAAGCAACATGTTGTTATTTGTATAGTGAAGTTTTGGAAAGATCAAAAACAAATCCAAGTTGCATTACTTGAAATAATGTTGTAAAGATTATCGGAATGAGTTGCGTTGATGCAAGCTCAAATGTGATCCGTTTATCAAATATTTCCTCATAAAAGAAAATACGAAAATACGGAATTTGCAGGGATTTAAGCCGTCCAATGGCAATTCAAGATAAACGGTTAGAGGAACACTATATTCGAAAATATAATTATCTTGCTCGTGAAGAAGTTCGAGCAGTGCCAGGTTGTGGTTCACCATTTATATTTGGACCTTATCATTATGGAAGCCATTACTCGAACATCGGAATTGTTACACATTATCTTGTTCGACTACTGCCATTTACCGACATTGCACTTGAATATCAGGGTAACTTTTTTGTGATTTTGGATTTTTTTCCTTTACTTTGATTTCTTAAACAATTTTCCGAAACCAGGAAACTTATGTTTCTTTTTTGTGTCGAAAAACAGGTTTCACAATTGTATTGCTTTTATAATTTAGTTAAAAGTTTTTGAATTCTAAAAAAATGCTCATGAAATTATAGTAATTTGTCTTTGAAAAACTTCGAGTCTATAAAGAAGTAGCGAATCTTTGAATTGAAAATTCATTAAATAATGATCATTAGATGCTTCAGTTAATTAAAGAAGCTTATTACCGTTGTTGTCACTTTACAGATAATAATTTCGATATTGCTGATCGCTTGTTCAATTCAATTGAAACCACATGGCGTTTGGCAAGTTTTGATTCGACCACTGATTTCAAGGAACTTATTCCTGAATTCTTTTATTTACCTGATTTCTTGATGAATAAAGAAAAGTTGGATTTGGGAATACGCCAAAATGGTGATGTTGTGGACGACGTTATTTTGCCGAGATGGTATAGAATTTGTCATAAATTTGTAAAATTTTGCACACTGATTAATGGATTTAAAAATTTATAAGTCTTAGGAACATCTATATGTTCCATAGGTCATATCTGAACGAATGATAGGCTTTGGCATCAGAATAACGAAAATGTCATTAAAGTATTTTATAGTTTCGAAATCCTAAATTTCTGAAATAACTCTTCTATGGTATCGTGCTCGTTTCGCATTGGACTTTGGTTTGGTATCATTTATGTTTTTTAAACGGAATACCGGAATATCATTTTTATTTCAGTTGTCTTTGATTATTTTAGGTGTCAAGGATCAGCACGTTTATTTGTACTCATTCATCGACAGGCACTTGAATCTCCGATTGTTTCATCAGCGCTAAATTACTGGATTGATCTGATTTTTGGCTATAAGCAAACGGGAAAAGCTGCGATTGATGCAATCAATGTGTTTCATCCTGCGGTATTTTGTTTAATGTCTTGTAATGTGATCAGTTTATTTCTTTTTTGGCATCTTTTTTCCTGTAACGAAATTGGTCTAGAAGGAGAGGATGAGGAAAGGAAAGAAAAAGTATTTTAAAGGTATAACTAGTGATCGTTTTTTAGTTGTTTTTGTGCATTGACCATGAATTTTGATTAACCACTGTTAATAATTTCACGAATGATTGTTTTCGTAGTGATATTAACAGTCAGATTTGGTTTAATATCTTATCAGCACCTGGCTGCTTTCATGGTGATATTAACAATCAGATTTGGTTTAATACCTTATTAGCACCTGTAAATGATATTAACTGTAGTTTTCCCATTGTCAGTTTTTGCAATTATCTATTTGTTTACGAAATTTCATCATAACAGTAGACATTATAGACATATAGAGTGAATACGATGAGTAATAAGGGTGAAGAATCCGATGAACTATCGACCTCTGCCCTACGAGCTATGATACAAACTTATGGACAAATGCCATTGCAGCTTTTTCATTCACCTCATCTTCCACTTTTGTGTAGTAAAGGACATCAAAACACTCTCACCATGTCATCGGTAAAATTTTTTTTACTGGATGTCAAAGAATTTTTTGCTTTTCCCGCGAAATTCGGAAAATCGAAAATTGCGAAAATCAAACGTAAAACTTTAATCGAAGCAAAACTAAATATTCTGTGATCTTATCAATAATTATTTAATAACATCAATAACATCATTAACAAATCAATAACATGCCGTCGTTGAATGCTGATTTACTATACCATTGATTCATTCAAACAAAAGCTCAAATGTAATCTTCAGAGTCCACTCGACACGGTCAAAGGAATACGATGGGGTGAATTTGTGGGAAGTCCGGTTACTGAATTCGGAAAATTAATAGTTGTTCTGAATCAAAAATTAGTACGTAATAATGATCATGTTGGTCATCTTATTGCATTCTCCGAAGGAAATTGTTTTGCATTTCCGAACAACACATGTTTTATTTATAAGGTTTGAAATAGTTTGTTACTATGCTGATTAAAATCCATTCTATGCAGAACTGAACCGAGCGAAGGTTTATAAAATAGTTTTTTTTTTTTTTTTTTTTTTTTTTTTGTAAAAAATCTTTCAAAAAGACAGTGCTTGGTTAAATTAGACATCATATCATCCTTTTTATTTCAAAATTATTTGTATTAACTGGTAAAGCAATTTAGTAATAATATGGATTTATGAATAAAATTCTGAGAAAAATTATGCTCTTTTTTTTTATTTTTTGAGAGTATTTTAGATGTTTTATTGTTGTTCTTTCATCAATTAAGATATGAAGGATTGTTTTCAGTACGGAGAAGCAGTTCGACCGCGAGATCTCTGTAGTTATGGATTAATAACTTGGAGGCATAATGATGGAATACTTCGGTTGCGTCTTCATGAACCGAGTCTATGGTGGGATTTAGCCAATTACCACACTTATAGTGTAAGTTTATTTTTTTGTTAGCTCTGTATTTTTTTGTTTTGAAGTTATATATTTTATCCCTTGAAATATCTGAATAACAAAGTAGGAATAAAAAATATTTTTTTTATGGTTTGAACGAAATAGCCATAACTATCCTGTATTGCTTGCATCTGCCAAACAGGAAATCCTTTTTTTCAAACTCTCAAGTTCCATTCATAGTTGGCGATTAAGTTAATTTGCTGATTGGTTTACTGCACTTATGAAAATATTGCTTTTCATTTACTTTAATACGATTCAAATTTTTAAAAATTCAAATTATCAAATTAAAAAAGAATTCAAAAAATTGAAATTTGCAATTTCTTTATTTAGCAAATATAAGTAATGAGAAATAATTGACTATTTCGTTCATCTGAGACTTCTACTTGACTTAAGTAAGAGCATTTAATCCTTTTCTCTCAATATATTTATTTAATTTTCAGATAGCATCAGCAGCCTATTGTGTTTCATTTGATTTGCTGTTTGTGGGTCTTACATGTGGTATTGTGCTTGTTTATCGTATACTGTTAAGCGAATTTGTAAGTTTATTAAATTATTTGGTTTTATTTTCACTTTTCTTTTGCTTTTTTTCAATCTCAGATTCATTGAATGCATTTTCTCATTTATGACTTCTTTTCAGGGTGTGAAAGATTTTGCACTTCTAAAAACTTTATATGCCCACGATGCCGCAGTGCGTGCATTAGCAATTTGTGGTGATTTTGCTGTCGCAGCTAGTGGTTGCGATATGGGTAAAATTTGCATTTGGGACCTAAATCGTTTATCATATGTTCGAACGCTTGTTCCGGGTAATGGAAAAGAAGTGCAGTTCATTTGTATAAGTCGAACTAGTTGTGATGTGGCTATCGTAACATATTCCGGTATAATTTTTTGGTTTGACATATTTGAAAATGGATTCATTGTTATAATTCAAAATTTTAACTTTAGGTTCTGTGAGTTTTCTTATTTTTAAAAATCCAGGCATGAAGAGACGGAACCTGATATTACAAAAATAGCTTCTTAGTTTTCATAGTTGTACGTTTTGGAGTCTAAATTGTTTGATGCTGTTGTTTCTCCTACTATTTTTAAATAATTGCCCAAAATTGCAGGTTACGGGAGCAATATAACATTGAAAACTATCAACGGATTAGAAATTGGTAGTATTGATACCGATGTCGTTGTCACTGCAGTTGCTATGACATCGCTTTCGGAAGGAACTGCTGTAAATTGTCTTTTTTTGGGAATGCAAAATGGAGTGATTAAGTATGAAATTATGGATTTTTCTATTTATAGCGCATCTTTAGCTAGGCGTCACAACTTCCAAAATATCCATTTTTCTCAGGATGTAATTGATTTAATTCATTTGTCTTTCCTAAATTATTAAAAAAATCACTATATTTTAAATCCGGATGAAATCTCCTTAAGTTTTCAGAGATTTCATTTAAGTAGCTTTTAAAAACTTTTATTACCACTTAATTTACTTTAATCGAACATCCATTTTTGCGTTTCGTCGTTGACATTAGCTGATTTGCTTTGAAATTTCTGAAATTTCAGAATATTTGATATGTGGACGATGAGATTTGTGCGCGATATCGTGGATTATCAATTTCTTGAACCTATTGTCAGGTTTGCAGTTATTTGTAAAAATTTGTGCAAATCTAATTGATGATCATGCAAATTACCACTTGAAGTTTTCGTCTTTTTTCATAATGGCTCTTATTTTTATTTAAAATTAGTGAAATCATAAGACAGCTATCATATTGATTGATACAATGGTGGAAATGTATCAGCAAATATTTTCATCGCTATCGTTTCCTTAACATTTCTCTCTTCCAGTATGAGTTTTTCAAATCGATGTAAGAGGTTGTTCGTTAATTTCGCATCTGGTCGAGTGTTGTGCTGGCAGGGAGAGAATCTACAGCCGAAACGACCACCTTCACTGAGGATTATTAGCGACAAGTAAACTTTTTTGGTATCGCTGAGTGTCAGTTCTTTTTTTTTTTTTTTTTTTTTTTTTTTTTTTTTCATTTTGCAATATTTCATGAAATGACCGTTTGCTTTAAGTTAGTTTTTGTTTTGTTATGTCTTATTTCATTGAGAATTATGATTGTTGTCAGTTTTTTTTAACCATATATAGAATTAATATTATCTGAATTGCCTTTGCCAATCTAGTAATGTTTGAATGTTCAGGATTGATTTCATTCATCTTTTTGTCCTGATAATTTTCATCATCTTCGTTATAACTCCAAATCATGTTCTATTATTCTAGTTAAACACACTGGCTTTAGTTATTAGCTTGATTCTGCTTGTTTCTAAGTTACTGAATATTTGCAATGCTTTAAAATAGTTTTATGGCATTTCAGTTAATTATTTTGCCATGCTCACAATGTTATACTGCAGTAGTGCAAACGTTAATTATTGGAACGCTAGTCTTGTTTAGGTTTCTTTCATTTTACGAATATAAGGACTACTATTTTAATGTGATTTTCCCATAATTAAGATGAGAAATTAGAAGAGGAATAGATGTTAAATATAGTTACAAGTCAGTGTCTTCAAGATCCAAAGTCAATGTTTAAATTTCATGATTTGATATTTCATGAATCAATCCGCTAATGTCCCCTTTGTTTCAGTGATTCATAAAGTGATTTTTTCTATACTTCATTTCTAGTCTTTTATTGGTTCTTCGTTTTATGCTATTCTTTTGTAAATTATGTTTCTTTATTGTCGGGTTAGCTTAAAGCTTGCTCAACTTATTTGTTTTTTCGCTTTCTTAATTTTTCCACTTTTGTCTTTCTTTTAATTAAATTGTTGCGTTGTGAACATCGCTAATATATAATTTTTGGATTCTCACTTGGTTCATTCATTTTTTTATTTTATATTATTTGGTTGATAGTTTTTTAGATTTTATCTAAAATGTAATTGAAAAATCTTCTGTTTTATTTTATACATTTAAGATTTTAAATCTCTTTCATAAATTCAAATGCGATAATTTGATTATACCTTTCTTCGAAAATTTATTTTCAATAAAGTGAAACACGAGAATCTATTCGCAGATCTTACAAATTATTTAAAGTCTTTTCCCTTAATTTTGCTCATTACAATCAGTGTTTTTTTTTTTTCGAATGAAAAAGGAATTTTATTATTTTCAGTGGGTTTTGGTTGTTTGGTTTTCATCCACTTCTATGTATGTTATACTTTCTTAATTGTTATCAAGAATTTCCAAAATAAAAATTCAAAAAATTGCCAAGTTTCAACATTGTTAATATTTTAAGTTAATCACCGCGACTAATTTTTGCAAGTTTTTGGAATGAAACTTGAATGCTCAAATTTAGATAATTTTAGCTATCTGCTGTCTTCTACAGCAATTTAAAATTTAAGGATATTTTTAGGTCTTAATTAGTTATATTTTTGCAAAATTTGACTATTCAATGACATTTAAGGCAACAGAAAAAGAAATGCTTTAACGAATTCATTTAGTAATTAATGGAGCAGATTTGTCAGAGAAAGGAGAAAAAATCATTTTTCATTGAAACCCATAGTTGCTGCTCTTATTATGGTGACTCGAAATAGCATGCATCATCATGCAAGCAGCGCGCACATCATGCAAACAGCGCGCATTACATTCTCAATTAATTTCCATATTTGCGTGACACATTCTGAGGTTGGGGATTAAGTCGTGATTGAATTAGTGATACACTTGAAATACATCATTTATCATTACAAATCTACTTGTTGTTTTATTTTTATTTCTGGCAGTTTTTTTTTTTTTATTTCGAAAATATAATGTATATTATTGGAATAAATGGAAAATTTTAATTGTCTAATTTCAGGTTACAAATTTGTCATTGATAACATTCTAACATTCATGTTACATTTTATCACCTTTTTAAAAATATTCCTTTGAATCAATTATCGCTGTTATATTAACGATTTGATTGAATAATATTTCGAAATTTATACTTTGTTCATATAAAGTTTTCATTTCAAAATTTTTTTTATTCCTCAAAAATAGAAATCAAAATTACTGAATTTTGTAATGATTGATCTTTTAGTTTTTAGTCCAGATCATTTAATCATCGATATCGATTGGAATATTTGTCAATTTCGTGAACGATTTGTAATTTATGGCAAATGATGTTTTATAGTTATTTCAATTATTAGTAACAAAGCTGATCTTGCAAAGTTCGGAATAATTCTGTTAGTTTTTTTTTCTCTTTTTTCAAATCATCATTTTTAATTTTAAAAAAAAAAAAAAAAGGAAATTTCAGAGTAACTCAAAAGACATTCTAAAATAAACTTATTGGAGAAATATCATCATTCATTCATTTCATCCATTGTACATTTTATAAATGATTTTGTCGATCGATGTATTTCCAAATGTAGCTATAAAAAACATTCGTTCAATTTTTTCAGCACTTATAGTTCGCAAAAGTGGCAAAAGAAGAAGTAATCGGCCAAATCTGCAAGAATAACATCATCTGAACGAAGTTGAGAAAAATCATAATTATAATCCAATCATAATCATAATATAATCAATAATTCCACCTATTTTAAACTTATTATTACAATTAACACGCATATAATAACTTTAGTACTTGAAACTTGAAAATCTCAATAGCATGTTTGCAAAAATATTTTGTTAAAAAAAAAAAAAAGGAATTCAACTGAAAGTGAAAAATTTGCATATAAAATTTTGAAAATCAATTATTCCAAAATTGCAATAAAGGAAAAACCTTGCCGGCGATGAATTCATTGTATGCCTTGCCAAAGTTTGCTGTGCCTGATCTTGTAGATCTTCAACTTGAACTAAATTCTTCAATCCTCTTGTTTCTAAAGGATTTATAGGTTTTGCGAATAATGCCGCTATCAAAAAAAAAAAAAAAAAAAAAAAAAAATTAAATATAAAAAATATTAGATATTCTATTAGATATAAAAATTTAATATTACAACATTTCTGCAATTCAAAATCTTATTTTCAATCAATTAAAAGCCATATTGTATGAGAATTACATAAAACAAACTTTCTTAATCATTAATTTATGAATTTAATTAAAACTAATTATAATAATAATCAGTTGTTTAACTTTTGTTTATTATGTTTCTGATTTAATATAATTTTTTAATAAATACTTCAGGAAAGTGAAAATTTTGCAAATTTCCAAAAATAAATTATATTTTAACGAATTTATTGAAAAAAAATGAAGAACAAACAAATTTATTAATTACAGATACTAATTGTTTGAAAAATTATGAACAAATGGATTCATTAATTACAAATATTGATTATTCGAAAGGTTGGTAATAAATAAATTCATTAATTACAATTACTAATTACTTGAGGAATTAGTAACAAACAAATTCATTAATTGCAAATATTAATTGAAATTCAGAAAAATTTTTTTAGACATTTACTAGAATTAAATTTGTTGAAACTATCTTTTCTATTAGGAAAAAACACTTTCGGAAACGAAATAGGTTGGATTGAATGAACGAACATGTTAAGCAACTTTAATCAAATTTTTCAATAAATTGGAGCAAAGTGGATAGATGGATGATCGAGAAAAGGAAATGCATTTTAATTAGCTTTTTACTGTAGCCTAGGCTAGCGCCTCAATTATCTTGGCACTTATAATTCCTTCCCTTTCTTGTCCTTCTCTCCCTCCCTCTCTTTCTTTTTCTCTCTCTCTCTTTCTCTCTTTTATTCATCGAATACTTAAATGAGTATTAAATCGTCAACTAAAATTGACATCATCTCATCTTATGGCCGCCAAATCAATCTAGAATTAAATTTCGAGCGCTAATTAAATTACACTTTAATTTGTTTGTTTACTTTTGGTTATTTGTTCGGATAAATACAGTAAGCGAACGATGAATGCTTCTTCCTTCATATTAATTGCTATTAGAAATGGAAATTTTTAAGAAATCTATTTCTGGGAGAAATCAAATTGAAATATTCCTGTAAAATTCAAAATAAAACTGTCGCCAGAAATGAGTGATCAACGTTTTTTAAACTTTCAAAAATTCCAACTTTGTATGTTTGATTTTAAAGATATTATCATCGAAGTATTTAAAGTATTATCTATCATTCAGAAGAAGAATATTGAATATGATAAGACAAAGCTGAATAATATTGTCATATGAATTGACTGCCGTTTTTAGAGCTGATAAAAATGATAAGTTTTTTAAGCTGATATAAAAGTGATAAAAAATAATGAGCAATAAATGATCCTAATTGATGTGTCAAGAAGTGATAAGATAAGAAGTTAAAGGATTTGAATACATCTATGTTGTTTGCACTTTATTTATTAGATTTTTTAATCATTCAAAATAGCAATAAGTCATAGTTTATTATTCTAAAAGTACGCAATTTCTAACTTCACGAAAAATTGTTCATTACTGTAATAAAAATAGAAATTGATTGAAAAATTCGTAAATTTTTTTTTCAAGTCATTTTTGCTGTTTATTCAAAAACTAATTTTTATGCAACGAATTTTTTAATTTCTCGTTTCCTATTTTTTTTTTAACTTTTTGTGTAATTTAATGAATTTTGAATTGTGATGGTGGGGTGAAAAAAAAAAAAAATTTGAAAATTAGTGAATTTAAAATTTTTCAACAATTATTTGAATCTAAATTTCATTTATTTCTTTCTTAGTATGCTCATTTTATTTCTGATTATGCATTTTTCATGACGTTTCATTACTATCATTTCAATTTCCTCTAATTTGAAGTCTTATTTAAATTTAAAATTAAAGTTAAAATTTGAAAGATAATTAAGTAAACAATGAATATCTAAAATATCAGCTTACCTGGCCTAAACAATACTAAAGCTTTTAAGCAAGCAAATTCGCCATAATCGATGCCATAGGAACGAATTCGAATGAATAAATCGTTCAAATAACGAAAACTGGAAGGGTCAATTTGTGAAGCATTCAGTAATGGACATTTTTCCATTGGAAGTGACCATTGGAATACACTGAGAAGAAAAAGGTCACACCAATTTTCTTCCAACAATTTTAGCTAAAATAGATTAAAGATTAATTCTATATTTTAAGATATCAATTCTTCTTATTGCTTTGAATGTGATAAAGTTGATAAAATTGATTGAATAGACTTTAATCCATTTTACCTGATCACGAAATGATAATGATGCAAATGATGGAAGATTTTTGGCCCATTTAATGGCCAAAAATAAAAATCTTGCTGATGCTTCTTGAACATTTTCATTTTCAACACCATGTCGAATTTCATCGATTTTTTCATTACCAAATATCTGAATAATTCAGAAGAAAGTTTAAACAATATCTGAGATCCAACTTATTATTCAATTCTCAAAAAAAAAAAAAAAAAATTTCGAAATGAAAGAATAAGTCTAAAAAAAAAAAACTAACCTCCGATGAATCCTGTTTACCGGAATCACTAATCGGTGAGCAACCTTTTGTAATCAACGCACCGGATGTGGAATCAGGTATTTCGCCATTCATACAAAGTGCTGTCGTTACCGTGCTATCATATTTACTAATTAAGCGTAATATATTTTTCATTTGCTAATTAAGCGCATTTTAAGTTAATTAAGCGTAATATATACTAATTAAGCATAATATATTTTGATTTGCGTGATATATTACTGTACTATCATACTTTACTAATTAAGCGTAAAATAAAGCAAGGGTTGTAAGTTTAAACACTGCAAGCTTTAGCTATAATAAGTTGGTAAATTAAAAGTATGTTAGTAAGTCAAATGGAAGTCAGTAAGATGAAAGTAAATCGCTTGAATCAAAAGTAAGTTCGGCAAATTTTTATAATTTTTTCAAAACTTTTTATGATTTTGATAAATATATCCAGCAAATTCAAATAATAAATGCTCAAATATCTACGCTAATAATTTCTCAAAAATTTGAACATTTAATGAGTGTTGAAAACATTTGATTAAAAATGTTTGATTGATAAATAATTAATAACATTTAATTAGGCCGAAAATATTTAATTCGAAAGTCTGATAGATAAATAATACAAATAATACAAAAAAAAAGCTTACAAAAGTGAGATAGCTGTAAATAAAAAAGAAAAAAAACCTTAAAAAAATAGAACAGTTGTTGTTTCGTATATTAATTAACAACTGATTGATTAGATAATGATTAATACGGAAAATTACAAAATTAATTACTTACTTGTAAAAACCAGAAGATGTTGAAAAATCCGCTTCATTTTGAGAACGAACTGTAGCTGTATTACGTGGTTGTCGCTCATTTTGTACAGCTTGAAAATGATTTATTAATTTGAAGAAAGTTACGATGTAGGCTACAGTATCAATTTGCGCTTACGGTGCAAGTTACAGTATCAGTTCGTAAAAATTACGATACAAATATCTGCTTTCTAATTTGATTTTTTAAGAAAGAAAAAAAGAAAACAATTACCATCTTTATTCATTCCTTTGTTAAGGCATTTTTTAAGTCTACAAGCTTGGCACTGATTACGATGTGCCTTATCAACGATACACGAACCGGTACCAGCTTGACATCGATAAATTAATCGACGTCGTACACTTCGTTTGAAAAAACCACTACAACCATTGCATGCTAGAATTCCTGTAAACAAAAACTTCACCAACATTCACTTATTAATTAAACTAATTAAATCATTTACATATGGAAATAGTTGGAAAAAAAGAAAAATGATCAAGAAATATTAAATATAACATTTGCTTTCACTTATCATTAACTTAAGTATCAAAAATTGATTCTTTAATTGATTTGTGATTTTAAAAATTTAGTAAAAATGAAGGTATAAATGAATTACCGTAATGTTTTCCGCTTGATACATCACCACAAACAGCACAGGAAAGTGCAGGTGATATTGGTGCCGGACTTTGTGTTGTATTCATCGAACAAAACGAATTCACTGAAATTGTTGTCGGATCCGGTTCCATTACACTATTCATCGATGATCTTCAAGCAAAAAAAATTCTGTTTAAAACCAAATTTTGAAAAGAAATTGCAATTTTCTAAGAGAGATTTTTAGGGAAATTTTGAAAAAATTATTTTCATTTTGCCAATTTTTGAAAAGAATGACTTCTTACAGAACGTGTGCACTACTTGAAACTTTCAAACAATTCAATCAACTATAGCTAAATTAGCTAAAAAAATTGTCTTAATTGGAAAATTTGTTATGAATTGAAGTATTATAAACGTCAGTTAGATTTTCTTGAAATTTTCGAACTTCTTTAAATATCAAATTCATATATTCTGGCTTACAATTGATGTGGAAAGCGATGTACCGCAGCGTTCATCGCAGCTGACATCGCAGCCGCTGCGGCAAATGAAGACATATAAGATGATGGTAAAAATCCTGGTGCCATAAATAACGGAGATTGATAGGTAAATAATGATCTTGGAGTTGGAGTTGGGATTGGAATTGAAGTTGTATTTTTGCTAGAAGTTGCAGTATTACATTGATGATCCAAATTATGCTTCTCAACTTGACCGGAATCTGAAATTTAAAAATTTTCGCATTCAAAAATAGCTTCTAGCTATAATTTTTTTTCTTGAATGTGGCCTGAATAAGTGCTAAATTATTGGCGAGAAATGAAGTTAGATGCTTGGATATTTTACTAAGAAAGGCGAAAAATCATATTTCCATCGTATTTATACCTTTCCAGTGAGTTGTTGTTGCTGTTGATACTGTAATATCATGAGTGGAATTAGTTGAAAAATTTAGCGGATGTTCTTGCAATTGCTCATCAAAAATTTGCCGTTTTGGTGATTCGTAAGAATTCATAATTATTTCGAAAAACTTTACAATGTCAAAGTTTCCAGAATAAATTTTGCGGTTAAAATTGTATTGTTAGAAGAGTAGAGAAGATAAAATCGATTGGACGAATAAATAAAAAATGAATTAGAAATTTTAAATCATAAAAGACTGAAAGGTCATCATGTTAGCATCAGTCTTATTAAGTTGAAATTAAAATATAGAAGAATACAAGCATCGAACCGATATGGATGAAACTTGGCTGATTAAACGATGTTACAGTATAGTTTAGGCCTAGGCCTAGCTTAGGAGCAACAAGCAGGAAATAAGGAGCCACAGAGCAGAATTTAGAGAGCAGGCGCTAATGCTCGAGTGGGAAGGTAGGTGGCAATATCGATATAGCAGAAGTGAAAGCATGCTGCATGCACATGCACTACAACACGCCATCTGCTTGCTGCTTCTGCTGTCATATTATTGGCTGTCATAAGGCTCAGTGGTCAGTGATAGATGACCACACCTTTGGCCAAATGCTTTCAATGAACTTGCTGCAGGACAAAAAAAAAATTGCTCTTTTCCAAGTTCGTTTCAAAACTTGGCCCAACTTGACAACACAGATGATGGTAAGTTGAATTTATTGATAAACAAGCATAATCTGACCTTTCAAGAGTTACTCCCACAATAAATGCTTCTTTTTTGCTACCGTAATACAGCTGCTGTTGCCAGAAAAACTTCTCAAAAGTCATACTTACCTCTCTTTCCATTGATAAATTAGGTAAAGATGACTTTTTCAAAAGTTGCCAAGCAAGGTTGCTAATGAAATACATTTGCATATTGGTAACTGGGCTCTTTTAAATTGGCTTATTTCGCTTTTTTCTATAAATTTCTTAAGTAGACATTTTGGCCATTATTGAAAGTGCAGTCATTAATATATGATAAACAGATTATTACTCGTAGTCAATATTATTTTATTAATTCGCTAAAATATTTTAAGGCATTTTAAGGCACTTGGCCCAATTTACATTTCATATTTAAAGGCATTTTAAGGCACTTTTCTCAATTTATATTTCAATAGGCATATGTTTTATAAAGCATAGAATATTTCTTTTCTAATCAAATCATTATTAAAGGCAAATTTTGTTTTGCAATTTAATAAACTAATCTATATCACTTAAATTTATTATCAAAACTGCTAATATTATAATTGAATTTTTAACCATATTGCTTCAGAAAAAAAAATGTAAAAGAATCCACAAAATAGTAATTTTTAAATTTTTTAACAGTTTTTTTTTTTTGCATGTATTTTCTTAATTAAATAAGTCTCTTCCTTAATTAAATAAAGAAAGTTTATTAAATTGATTAATTTAATTGGTAAACCTATAATTTTTATGTTAAGCTTTACAACATTTGTATTTTTGGTAAGCAATCGGCAACAATAATAATACGATGTCAAGTTGTTCATCCAGTAATTAAATTATTTGAAATGCTGCTGGATCATTCGTTTCTTCAATTTATCCTTCAATTTCCTTCTCTTCTTCCTATCCATCTCTTTGAATTTATTTCAAATTAACAAACGATCAGCAAAAAATAAATTTGTACTAGAAGTTTGTTAGAGAAATGGATGAAAAAGTTGCTTGATAAAACTATTTAATAGTTTCAAAAAAAGAAAAAAATAAAACGAGTGAAAAAAAAAAAACGCTCTAAAATTTCCAATGAATTTCAAAGCCTTTTTTTATTTCTTTCTTTTTTTTTCATTTTTTTTTTTTTTAAGGCTAAGAAATAGTTTTTTAATCAAGCAACTTCTTCATTTTTAGCAATTCATAATTAGATGTATTTTTTGATAATTTTTTGCAATTTGAAAAAAATCATAAGAAATTTCAAAATGGAAACAAATATTAAAAAACCGAAACAATGCTAAATTATCACCAAATAGTAATATTTATAAATTTTTTGCAATTTCAAGAAATCAAATGAACTTGAATGTAATCATTTTTATGATTGAAACTTCTAATAATCTTCCAATTTTTTTCGTTTTTTTTTCTTTTTTTTTTTTTAATATTAACACTGATATTATCATTTGAAACAAAATTATATTTATTATAATATATAGATTTGTAATCATTTTGTTCATTATTCACGTTATAAAGTAATTTATAATTTAGCTTAATTAGCATTCACAGTGTTTTTCAACTTTTTCAATTCCAATTTTATATTTAATCCAGAAAACATGTTATTTTTTTTTTTAAAAATACGATGGTTTTATAGCTGATAGAAGTTCTTGAAAATATAGTCCCGATTAATTTCAGGAAATAATTCTATAATTAAAACTATAGCTTCAAAGTCAGCAGTCAAATTAAAGTTTACATAATTCAATTGAAATATTTCATTTTTTTTAAATTTTAATTTAACTCATAATAGCTGTAATGGTAGAGTCATTATTGTAAATGATAATTTGCAAATTATTGAATTTACATTATTAATATTATTATTATTATTATTATTATTGTCATTATTATTATTATTATTATTATTATTATTATTGCAAGAGACAAGTAATATGATCATTATCATCACCTTCATCATAATCGAAATGATCATTTGTGTGTCATTTGAGCAATTTCGATGACAGACAAATTAGCAAAGATAGCCGAAAAGGACACGCAAATTAAATTAGTATTTTATTGCTTTTGCGGTGTTGATAATCGAAAAAGCATTACATAAGTATATACATGTGTGTATATATTATATATAATATACATATATGTAGCAAAAGATGCCAAACAGCTTAATTAAATGAGCCTAGGCTGTTGGCCAAAATGGAGAACGATGCTTTTTGCTATTCTTCCACTCAGCAGATAATTGTCAAATTTATTCATTCCATAGTTTTCTATTCCTTCCATCCTTCAAAAATCCATTATCCCAGAAGAAGATTATTTGAAAAATATCATGACGATCGTAATCCAACCACCACCACCACACCAATATCATTATCCCATCAAAATCCGCCTTTTTTTTATTCCTTCTTTCCTTCCTTCTACAGTAGGAAAGTGAAAAAAAAAATGCGAATTTATTTATTTATTTATTCATTTTTTTCTTTTTTTTTTTCGCTCATCAAAGCAATTCAGATGAAAAAAGCAATTAAAATGCATTAATAGGTGGAAATGTGAAATAGTTGCTGCTGTGATATTAAAATTACATTTTGTTAAAATGAATGAATACAAAAAATAGCCATTTAAGCAAAATTATAATTCGTAACAGAGTATGAACTCTTTTTTTCGATGATTTTTCTAAATTTGTCCAAAAATTTATTTCACCGAAAGTTCATTGGTAAAAAAAAAAAAAGTTATATTTCATAACTGGAGAATGAATTTTACGATGATCAAAAGTTCATTGTCAAACCAAGACAATTAGAAAAAAATAATGATCGATTTGATAAATTAAAATAATGAAATTAAATTTCAGCTTTCATCCTTTTCAAAAAAAAAAAATAAAATTTTTTTTTCTTCCAGAATATAATTCTCAATTGACTTTAATTTTAATTCTCAAATTGACCTTTTGGAATTTTAATTCTCATTTGACCTTTTTTTTTTTATAAAAAAACCAGAGATATTGCATGTCAGATAAAACGATTTGATGTAATCGCGGAATATTTGTCAATGTTACTGTTTTAAATCGAATTAAAAAAATGAAGATACCGAAATGAATTTCTCATTTTCAATTGAACTTTTTGAATATTGAATAATTTGGCTTGATCTGACAATTATTAAAAAAAAAATTAATTTTTTTGTGAACATCTGGACAGAAAATTTTATGATTTCAAATGAAGCGTAAATGACCTTGGCTAAACCTTTTCAAATAATCCACTCTGTCAAGAACGCCCAAAAAAAAAAGTTCATTTCAACTTTTCCAATCAATTTGTAGTATCAATTAGAGGTCATTAATATTGATTGGATCATTCATAGACCACAGATGGCTTAGTTCTATATCGATGAATAACAATAACAATAGCATTGATATCTTATTATTATTATTTTTCAATGAAATGTCGATTGGCTCGATAACCACTTGAAGATGCACCGATGCAGAAGAATGTATCGAAAAGAAATTAAATACCGAAAATGTAATCATCACTGCTTTAGCTAATGCTAATTAATCTTAATCTTAATCATTCCCATCATAATCTCTTTCATCATCATTATTCCTAAACGTATCGTAATTATTTGTCATCATTGTCACCATTTTCAGAATCATTATTCTTAAATGTATCATTTTCATTGCCATCATCTCTTTCAATATCATTTTTCGTGAATATATCACAATCATTCATAATCATTATCATCAACAATTTTCACTATCATTGTTCTTGAATGTATCATAGTCATTATTCTTGCAAGTATCGTAATTATTTGCAGTCATTATCATTATCTGTTTCACTATCATTATTCTTGAACATATCGTAGTCATTGTTATCATTTCTTTTATTATCATTATTCTTGCAAGTATCGCAATTATTATCATCATCTTTATAATCATTATTGTTTAATGCATCATATCATGATCATCATCCATTTCATTATCACTATTCTTGAATTTACCACAAGTATTCATAATCATTATACCATCACTATCATTATCATTATCTTTGAAGGTATTATAATCATTTGTAATTATTATTATCATATCCTACATTATCATTATTTAGAACGTATAGTAATTATTGGCACTTATTATCATTATTTCCTTTACCATTCATTATTCTTAAATGTATCATACTCATTGTTATCATTTTTTTCATCATTATTATTCTTGAACATATCGTTAACAATATTTGTAATAAAAATTAGATTGAAATTCACAATCTTACAACTTCAATCTCGAATCTAAGTTCAAGAAGAAGGATGATGATAATTTTTCTTATTCGTTCCATCCATCTGTTATCATTCTATTTATTGCTATCGCTGCTATCATCATCGTTTGTCGTCATTATTGTTCTAATATAATTTTAGCAATTCTCATTGTTGACAGCAAATTTATTTTGAAATATTTCGCGAATATTTGTTTTGTTTGCACGATTTCTGCTTGTATTCACGTTTCATTGATTTATTAAACATTTATATATTAAATTTTTTAAATTAAATTGAATGTTATATAAATTTTATTCGATTTTTTTTGTCATTACCGTATATATTATGTTCATAATCATTTTGTTACATTGTCAGCGTGTTGAGTTATTATCATCATCATCATTATTATTACTCATAATCAGCAATGATTATCTGAAAGAGTGAGAAGAAATCTGGATAAAAGTGGCTCAATCAACAGGACTTTAACATGCGATACATGAAGACCTCCCTGGAGAATGCTCTTTTGTGCCATTTCAATTAATTTCTTTCTTGATTAATTATCGGAATTCTCGGATGAATTGCTGCGATTGACAACGAGAAGAACGAGACATGCACATGTAATATTATGTTCAATAATTCAACTGACATATCACTATTTCAATAGGGAAATGAAAAATATATTTGTTGATAACGATTATTATAGTGATAATGATTATTATGGTGATTAAACAGTGTTAATGTTCATTATAGTGATCAAATGATGATAATGATTATTATAAGGACCAAGAAGTGATAATGATTATTATAGTGATTAAATAGTGGTAAATGATAAAGAAGCATGCAATACAAATAATTATCAATATTTTTTTTTTTTTTTTTTTTTTTAGGAACTAATATATCAACTCACATATTATTGTTTAAGCAGAGAAATGAAAGGTATTTTATTGATAACAATTATTGCAGTGATTAAATAGTGATAACGATTATTATAGTGATTAGATAATGACGATAATTATTATATTGATTAAGTAGTGATAGAGGTAAGGGAAGTATGTAGAAAAAAATAATGATTAACAGCATTTTTTTCACTGCATTTAAAAACAGTTAAAATAATTTTTGTCCTTTTTTGATAATTCAAATTATCACTATCCATGTTGCACCAATTAACTATAAGCGATGCAAAAAATTTAAAAAAAGCAAGATATGTTTAACATTCAAAGGAATTTAACACGTGATTGCATAACTTTCACGTAATTTCTACGTGATGTTTACGGCGGAAGAAATTTTTAAAAAACAGTAAATATGCGAATAGTTGCAGTAATCTTACAGTCAATCTTTCAGAATCATACGAGAAATAACGACTGATATAACAAAAATGAAATGGATAAAAAAAAATTTCAATTTATTGTTGAAAATTTTGCTAATGCAGAATTTTGAAGTTATTTTAACTTCTAATGACAACTGCAAAAATTTAAATTCATTTCAAGTCTAATTTCAATGATTTTGAGTCTATACATATATACAAAATTCCTCCTCGTTCATCAATAAATAAAGAAACAGAAAAATACATTAAGAAATTTAAGTATTTGAAAATTTTCAAAGTTTCAGTTTTTTTAAGAAACAAAGAATTTTTTGTAAGATAAAGTGATTAAAAATTCATCGTTATCATTTAATCTATAATAAAATTTGAAATTTTCGCAAAATTTCACGAAAATTTTTCTGACATTTCGAAATAGTTCATTTCAGCGCTTTTTTTTGCATTCAACAGCATAGCGACACAGAATCCTTTGTTTCGATTCGCAAAATTATTATGCAATTCGCATTTTTCAAATTCAAACTCATCCAATAACTATTAAGAATTATTCCCATTATTCAATGTCTGTTTAAAATGCTTTATTCAACAGATTATTTAAAGGAGGATGAATCAAAAAAAAAAAAAAAAAAAAACTGAAAAAATGAAAATTTGAACGTAAAAATCAAATTTGCACGTTGATTTACTTCTATAATTCTGAAAAACTCATTACTTACATATCCGTCAAATGATAGCTTACTTGCATTTACATTAATTTTACGCAATTTCAATTTGCTAATACGAATGAGTAATTTTTTTAAAGATGGCATTTTAATCCGAACGATTCTTGCGCGAAAGCAGTTAATCAAGAAATCTGTCACTTTCGGCAAATTAATGCAAAAATGATGATTATATTTACTAATTTTCCTCCTTTAAATGAAAAATTCTTTTAATATCCAAGCGCAAATGCAAATTAACTAAAATAGTTGTAGAAAGAATAAATTCCAGTAAATTTTAAAGGTTGGAATTCTGAAGAGCTCAAAAATTTATGTAAATTCTTCCTAATAATCATTATTTTCTTGCTGTCTTTGCAATTAAGACTAATTATCGGATAAATTTCAAATTTATAGCTGCAAAACTTGAAATTCTAGCGAAATCATTTTTATGCTTTGAAGAATTTATTAGCTTTATTTAAAAATGCTAAGAAAAGAGAAGAGAAAAAAATTTAAAATAAGAATGATAAAATTAATAAGAAGCATATATTCTGTGGAAATTAAATTCATAGAATTCATGGAATTTTATGAAAAATTTCCAATTTTCGAACATTATCAAATGTAAAATATGCTTTTCTATCCTTCAAATTTACTTTCAAATTTGACTTTTTCGAGCACAAAACAAATTTTTCTATCATTAGAGTCAAAAAAATTAAATTTCGTAAATTTCACTTATATTTCAGATAATATCTTTAGAAAATCATTAATTCATTTCATTTTTACTTTTTTTTTTTGCCGAAATTTACCTGTACCTAAAATTTAGTTTTTTTTTTTTTTATTCTTTATTCATTTCAATCGTTTTTTCCATCATCGTCAATGTCAAGGACACTAAACTAATGAAAATGGTGGATTTTTTGAAGGAAGAAAGAAATCACTCGATTAAGATCGACCTAATTAATTAATGACAAATGAGTAATTTTCGGTCAATTGAAAATGAACTAAGCCCTCATTTTGCTTGATTGATACCGCCCAAAAATGGTAAAATTCATTTTGCATGAATTCCTTATGTGAAATTAACTCCTGCCCTTCTTATTCAGATTTTCGTTTCCCGAGAAAATATTAAATTTTATCTGATAAGTTTTACCTGATAAATTTTACCTAATTCCAATGTGATATTTCATTATCAAGGAATGTTAGAACTAAGGAGAAGACGAAGACATTTGTTGGATTAGATGTGAAAAAAAAGTCTAATCTTTCATGAAATTTTAATTTTAAACCGGAATCAGTTTAAAATTAAATTTATTTGAAAAAAAAAAAAGAAAAATCAATTAAAATAATCCAAGCTATGATATTAAAGAGAAAAATGCAAAGTTAATAAGAAAATTAAGCAATTTTAATGGAAATCTTGAGTTTAAGGATAGTAATATATAAATAAATTTTCTTCCTCATACTTATCAGAATTTCGAATATCAACTTATCAAAAATGATAAGATTTGAAATACATCAAGTCTTATAGCAAAATCGATTATGTTAAATAATATTTAAGTAATCAATTAATAATGTATTAAAAAAAAGCTCATTTCATTTAAATCAAACAAATTTTTCAATCAAATTTCATCCATCTTTCTTTCGTTTTAATTTTGAATTTCGATACTATACTAACTTCTGGTATTATTTTTAGAAACGATTAAAATCAAATTTTTAATTTCCAATTTTTTTAAGCGATCACAATGCATAATGATGATTTCTTTCGCTTCGTTGCAATTGGAAGTGCTATAATGAGTACTGTAACAATTGTTTCGATCATTTTTTTTATTCCAATATTTATGGCTAAAATTGAAAAGGAAACAACAGGGACACAATTATTAGCCAAGAAATTCCAAGTTAGTTTCTTCCGCATTACAGAAAAATAAACAGACATTGTGATAAAAGACAGGTATATCGATTGGCATATTTCTGCAGACTTAATTTAAATTTTTTTTCTTTGCAATAGATTGTAATTTATGATAATTTGCTAATTAAATTGGCATTTAATTTTAATTTAATTGATTTAAATTAAATTTAATCATTTAAACTAATTATCATTTGGTTAATGATTACTTATTCGAAATTAGGAAAGAACGCATGAAATATGGATGAATCTGAGGAATATTAATGCACCGAAATTTCCTAAGAAATTCTCGCACTATCGATCCATTCGATCATTTTTGGATGGTGGAATATGTCGAGGTTTTCTTTTTTTTTTTTTTTTTTTTTTTGTTTCATATAAAGCTATCATTTAAAAAATTATTAAATTGTTATCTTATAAAGCATAAAATATTTAGGATGCTATTCATTGGCATGTCCATATGGGCCACCTGGACCACCAGGTCCTTCCGGATCAGATGGTATTCCTGGTGAAGCAGGAAAACAGGGAAAACCAGGCACGGACGGTTATGATCTACAACTGGGACCGGAACCTGAACTTCCATGCGTTATTTGTCCTGCTGGGCCACCGGGACAACGGTAATCAAATTTTTCATGCTCGTGAAAAATTTCAATTCATTTTTCGATTGATAGTTAAAATACCAAGTTTACCATCTCACTACAGTGGTCTACAAGGTGAACGAGGACGAAGAGGTGAGCCAGGATCAAAAGGTGAAGTTGGAGAACACGGAAAGCCTGGCATACAAGGTGGATCTGGAAAGATGGGAAGTAAAGGAATGCGTGGGAAGAAGGGATCACGAGGACCTCATGGACCAACGGGCGATTCGATTATTGCAGGTTCGAAAAATTAAGAATATTATCAATTTTAATAATAATCGGTCATGAATTCATTCGTTCATGAAATATATCCTTTAGGTACCGGAATTAAAGGTCCAAAAGGACCAGTAGGCATGATGGGTCCCAAAGGTCCGATAGGTATGCCGGGAAAACCTTCAAAAGTGCCTGGTAGACCTGGTAATCCAGGTAGTCCTGGTCGCATTGGTTCATACGGCAATACAGGCCGCAGAGGAGACGAAGGAGCATGGGGACCACCCGGTGAACCAGGTAAATAAATTAGCAATCATTGAAATATCACATCACTGATTTCTCTCCGTTATTCAGTCTCTTTAGTAATTAATAAAAACTTTGAATTGTCTAAATTTAATTGCAATTCAATTAATTTCAAATTATCAATTTATAATTAAATAACGAAAATTCATTTCCTACATTTACTAATGCTAATTTCAGGTATTCCTGAGCAATACTGTCCATCAGATTGTGGAATTTCCAAGATCTACAATTCTGCACTTAATGTTAAGCAAGAAAAAGCCTCACTTGATAAATATAGTGATAGAAAACCATTTATATCGGAAAACTGGCCTGAAGCATGGATTTAATTTGCTGCAATTATGATCAAAATTCAATAAAAAAAAAAAAAAAAAAAACTTCATTTAGCATAAAACTCTATATAGTTCTAATAATTTATATAACCATGATGATAAAGATTCAACAAAGTTATTCTATTCTCATGTTTCGTATTCGTAATGATTGGCTAAAATTATTAATTATTTTTTCCATACAATTTCATTTAAAATTAAACTATTTATGATAAAGAATTTCATTTCATATTTCATTTATTGTTGTATGCAAATCTCTAAATATTCTCTCACTACAATACATCTGATGCAAGAATTACCAATGGAACCTGTATGAAAAGCAAAACTTTTAACTTATTCAAGTATTAAAACCTTTTACCGTTATTTGAGAGTTACTTTCTCACTCCTCATTTTGTCTTTCATAATCCACATTTATCAATTGTGTTACACTTCTTAACCGTAAATTTTAATATTATGCTTGGAACAAATCTGAAATACAAAATCAATTTTCCACTGAAAAAATTTTCAATATGCTTATATATAAAAAATTGCGAAAAAAAAGAAAACAAAATATTACAATAAATATTTCTTACAAAGCAATCGAAAAGAATTAAATACCAAACAATAATCACATCATTAAAAGAAATTGGAAAGTTTCAGAAAAATTTGAAAAAATATACAATTCGAAAGCTATTCTTAAAGAAATTACTAGGCAATTAGGCTTAGAAATTGAAAAAGAAAGTTCCAGAAAAGATTTATGTGAAATTTATACTTGTTACTAAAATTTTCCTTCTCTTATACAGTAGAAAATAGCTCTAAGATTTTATAAATCGGATAATCTTGAAAGACTTAAAACAAATTAAATCTTGAACAAGTATCTGGAACTTATAATTCCCATATTTTTTATACAAATATCTGGAAATCAACATAACAGGTCGAATTTGAATTTCACGCATATCAATTATTCGTTAATTTATTTCGATGAAATGACGTGATTTTTATTCTAAACATAATTAGAACAAGAGAGCTAAGAAAGCTCAATTATCTCGTTCTAATTATATTTGGAGTAAAGATCACATCGAGAGAATTAAGATTCGAAAAACAGAGGAAATTGTTTAATTGATGTGATGAAAATGATCTACAAAAGATGAAAAATAATCAAAGACAAATAGAAATGGAAGACATACAGACCGAAAGATGTAAAATATAAAGAATTGGATACAATATATTCATATATCACAATTAATTTCAAAAATGAAAAAAAATCAAAAATTCATTTAAAGATTAATTGATGATAAAAAAAGACAGAACAAAATATGCCTCGTTTTTAATAGAACAAAAATTCAGAAAATAAAAGAATTTACAAATGTGTTTGTAACAAAAGACGCAAGTGAAGACAACATACAAACCTCACAAAAGATAGTGAATTGTATAATTTTTTTTTTTTTTTGGTAAACAAACTTTTACTAATCTGTCAAGAAGAGTTTAACTCTATAGTTTAATATTAAAATTATATTTTATATTTTTTAAAAGCATTCTATATGATTCATTGTTAAAAACTTTCAAAGTCTAAAAACCAAAATTTCATATTGTAACAAACATTTTTAATTTTTGCTCCAATGTAAATTTAAATTTGGAATTAATTAAGATGAGGGACCAGAAGTTTTGAAATAAGCAGATTTATTAGAGAAAAGTCAGTCTTATATCTCAACTTCTATTAATCCCTGCCAACTTCTCAGCACATAGAATGCTAAAACATTCAAACGAAGATGACCATACAAAAAATAAAAGTAACAATATAATAATATACTTTGTTTCAAAGTTGATAGTTGTAAGAAAGAAATAAATTAATATTAAAAAAAAGAATAACAAAAATTTGAACTGATTGTTTATTAAATCACTTAATTTTCTAAACTCATATGAAAAAATATGAAGATTGTTTTCAATATTTCATCTTCCTGTCAGGTCTCAACTCCAATTAAATAAACATACGTGTCTATTAAGGATCAATAAATAAACATCAGTAGCATTGAACTTTGAGCTAATAATAAATGGAAAAAATATATCATTATTTTACAATATTTTGACGACAATGTATGAAACTATAAAATAAGGATAAAATAAGAAATTAAGGAACAATAAACCTGGAACATTACGATAAGACCAAAAAGTAAAATACTTATTGAGAATAAAAGCCGTGATATCCAATTTAAAAGCAAGCGAAGAAATCTTATCAGTACTGAATTACTTTAGTCTTTTTTTTTTCGATCGCATCTAAAATTGGTTGCCTTTTGGTTTGATAGCGTGCTTGCAATTCGCGCAATTCCACATCCATATCCGCTTCCAGATTTGCTTTTCTTCGCACTAATTCTTCCAGTGGAAGTTCAGCTAGCTAAAATCTTATAAATAGTGGGATTTTTCCAAAAAAATGTAATTCATTTTTTGATATAAATTTATTAGAAGAATGAAAACAAAAGATAATTTGCATACAAAATGTCTTCTAAGCTGCCATAGCAGTGCAAGGCATTCTGGATTAAAGAATTTAGATTCGTGCTAGATATCTGGATCTTTCTAACTTTTTGAAGCAAAATCAAAATCTTTGCTGACATTTGAAAACTATAATTCAAGAATTCGCAAAAATTTACAACTTTACTTATGATCGCTGATTTATAATATCATATAGGGACTTTTCACGAAAATGAAAAATGTGTCATGCTATGAGGCTTTGATGCTATACTTAAATCTATTCAATTTATTTGCTTTTCATATTCAAGATTTAAAAATCACTAACAAAACTATAATCGCCGTCTAAGTATGCTTTGTTAAAATGTTGATCAATATATGAAGTATCGTAAGATGAATCGGTGCTGAAGAATGTTTGCGGCATACCAATACCATTCATCATATTTGCATCACCATATTGAACTCTACCATTCACTGGAGTTATCTGATCCTGCTTTTGCTCTTCCATCTTCTGATTTACATACAGCATCTTATGATTGTGTAGTTCCAATGGATTTCCTACAATAGTATGAAAAGTACTGAATATTAAATCTTTTTTATTTTCCAAACTACCAATGAATTAGAAAAAGAGACTGTGTGAAATTTCATGATAATTCAGTATATAGTAAGATTCAGCGAGCAGATGCTAACTTAAGAAACACTTCTTTTTTTGTAAAAACAAAATATACCTTCCTCAACTATTGCATTTACTTGTTGCAGATTATGTACATAACCTGTGTCACCTGGAGGGCAAACTTCATTCAGTCGCATTGAATTAATCTGCTGTGTAACTGTTTCTGAAGACAGCATTTTGTAAGAATCTTCTGAAACTCGACTTTTCAAACATTAGTTCAAACAAAATAGAAAACTTTGAGATTTGAGATTTTGAGATCCATTTCTTTCTAAGTTCAAAATTTTCTAGTGTTAAAACAGGTAAGAATAAAATAATTAGGAAAGTTCGCATAAACTCAAATGAAAACTATATGAATCAAATAAAATAGCAAAAAAAAAAAAAAAATGACGGGATGTAATATACCATTAGTTGGTGTTGATAGAACTTCATGTCTTATAAGTGTCATATCTTCCATTTCACTGGATTCATCACCATGTATCCTTTCATTTATTAGAGTTGCATCACCCGTTTCTTCGAGTGTACGTTTCTAAATTAATTAAAAAATAGAAAATATTACTAGAAAATAAGATCACAAAAAGAATTAAATCTAAAAAGAACCTGAATTTCTTGAGCAGCAGAATCAGCGATGACCCGAGCTTCATCAATCATATTTAATAAAACGGACGATGGTGATGCATTAACCACAAATGGATGCTTGAAAAAGTTTAAATACATATCAAATATTTCCAAGTTTATCTAACAATCAATCAATTATTGATAAACATAAAAGATCTTATACTTTCAAGTTCTGATTACCTTTCAAAAATAACTGAAGAAAAGAAAAAAATTTTTTATCAGTTTAAAACAATAATAGATATGTTTGAAATGCAAATATCTGAGCTTTTCACTTCTTCACTATTTCAACATCCATCAAAGAATTCATAAACTTCAGCTCTCCTCCTAGTGCATAAAATATTTCCATACCTCTAGCAAATCATGGGCAGATTTTCTCTCATCAGGATTTTTGATTAAACATTGACCAACGAAATTTACAAAATCTTGCGACCAATCTGCTTCTGATCTCAGTGTTGGTGGTGGTTTTGTTGGAATCATGAAAATTGCCTGAAGTTTAGGGAAGAATGTTTACAAATATAATAAAACGTAATTCTCCATGATTTATTTTCAGATTAAAATGACCTCCTTATTTGTGATTGGTGAAATCTTAACAACCATAAAAGTAATTAAACGTAAAATTCACAGCTTCAGGATTAGCACAAACCCTCATTGGATGGATATCAGCGTGTGGTGGACGACCTTCAGCCATTTCCATAGCAGTGATCCCAAGTGACCAAATATCAGCTTTCGTATCATAACCAATTTCTTGAATCACTTCTGGTGCCATCCAAAACGGGGTTCCAATAACAGTGTTTCTTTTAGCCATAGTATCCTGTAAAGAAACAATGTAAAGTGAAACTTTTTAATTCAGCACTCTAAAAAAGGATTTTTATTAGATTTTATCTAACGATTGATATACCGTTAACTGGCCAGCTACACCAAAGTCTGCTAATTTTCCATGACCTTCTGCATTCAATAATATGTTACCAGCTTTGATATCTCGATGGATTTTCTTCAAATCATGCAAGTAACGTAAGCCTTTCAAAACATCCCTGAAAATAAACAAAGAATTCTTTGAAATCTTCACAAAAGTTTCATTTCTAATAATTACTAAAAAGCTAGTAAAGATACAATTTAACCACCTAGTAACAGCACCAATTTCTGCTTCATTCAATGTCTTTTTACGAATTCTCATAATATCAGAAACTGAACCAGCGCCACAGTATTCCATAACAATCTTAAAAGTATGAAATCTTGAATATTGTGAAAGATTATTCGTGATTATTTGCAAAAAATTTTTGCAGCAATGATTTTTTAAGTCTATTCACTGCCAAATATTATGCAGTATTAACAGCGGCCTCAGAAAAACAATTGAATTTCTTCACGTATACTAATCCTTTTGATATTTCCTATTTCTTTCCAAATTGTTTTCAGTAATCAAATCATATATACGTAAAATGAAAAACAACTACCCAAAGATCGGAATTCTTGAAGTATGAACCGTAATATTTGACAACATATTTACTGTCACATTGTTGCATTATGCTAATTTCTTTGATTATTTCTTGCAAGTCTGTATCTACAGGTACTTTCTTAACTGCCAACACATGTCCCGTTTCCTTATGAATTGCTTTGTGCACTGATCCATACGATCTAAAAAATTTTTCCAAAACCGGTGGAGAAAACTGACAATTTTAATTGATAATTCTCCCATATATATGTTTTGAACATATATTTAGAATTCTAAATTATATCTGAGATGAAATATCAAAAGACTGGACGTAAAGTTTTATGCAGTGGACGTGTAAGAATTCCGTATAGGCTTCGATAATTTATATTTTCTTATGCAGATGTTATTCTTGACTTACTCAAGATTTATAGATATGCAAGAATCTCGCCTTTTTTAAGTATAGCTAATAATTTCCTAAAGCCTTCTTTTTTTAATCACTTTATCTAAAAATTCCAATCGTACATGAGAAGTAATGATAGTAAATTAAAAAGCAGATGACTGTAAATATTTTATTGTATAAACAATATCTATTAACAAAAGATTATCATAAATTTAAAAAAGTCGATAGATATAAAATCAAACCCTTCTCCAAGTTTCCCGACGACATCAAATACTTCTTCTGGCGGCTTATTCAATGAAACCGCATCCAATTTAAATCGGTCTCTATAAAAAAAGAATAAAAGATGAAAATTTTAAATAATAACATTTCAATAACTTCTCGAATTAACTGTATAAGTACAGAATTCAAAGCAATTTTTTAGATTCCACCTAAAATTTATTCCAAATCGGTCGAATAATAAAAAACCTAATATCATCAAAGATAAAAGCAGAATTTTCGAAAAATAACAATTAAATCCAGAATCATACTTTCGTGATATTTGAAAATTCAGACAAAAAAAGGCAAACAAATAGTTGCATGAAATGCTATTATCACCTGGATATTTCAGAATTGCAGTGATCTTCATCTTTCATCGACATCACTATACTGTACTGCAATTCTCATCAATTTTCTTAATGCAGTTGGACTGCTTTGAAGAATTTATTTCTTGAATTACTGTAACAAACAAAATTACTGTAATCATCAAAAAAATAATTTTATTCATTGCAAATGATCTTGCATTTGTTCAGTAAACAATTAATGCTTCATAACGATGGAAACATAGAAATGATACTACATTTTACATTAATACTACATTTTAAACGATGAAATTTCTACACCAATACTCAATTTATTCAAAAAAATTTAAATCCGAAAACCATGGACAATCTTAATTTCAATTAACCAACTATATAAGGAAGCAGAGAGAGAGGGAAAGGGGGAGAGAGAGAGAGAGAGAGAGAGAGAGAGATTTGATAAGAATTAAAGGTCAGCGATCGAACATAAATATATATATATATGAATCAATTCTGCTACAATAGTATCAGCAGGAATGTCAATAAGAATGGTTTCTCGCACAGATAAATACCGAAAAAGAAAGGAATATAAGAGAGAGAGTTTGGTATGGATCTGTGTGTCTCAACATAAGGCAAGAAGAAAAAAAGCAATGATTTACCATCAAAAATAAGCAATTTTTAAACTAAATCGTCTAATATCTATCATTTATCCATAATATTTCATCCTTTTTATCTTTAATTTATTAATTACCCATAATATTTCATCCTTTCTATCCTTAAATTTTCCTTTTTTTTTTTTTAAATTTCCTTTTCTTTTTTTATTTTTGTTACTGTTTCTTCTAACAGAAAGTTGGCAATCATAAACTATTTCATATTGGCATAAGGTGAAGAAAAAAGAAATAGGAAGAAAGAAAAAGACCGGTTTTTTCATATTTACTTCGGAAAAGTGAAAATTGTTTATCTAACATTTTCATATTTTTGCGACAACATACTATTACATCGATCCGATTCATGTCATATCATTGATGGCATTAATATTAAAATTTAAAATTAAACTTTTTCAACAACAAAACATTCAAAATTTTAGTTTAATTAAGAATTTTTACAATAAAAACACCATAATTTCAGTTTAATTAAAAATTTTATAATAAAAAACTTTAATTATGCAAAATTGAATGACTTTTAAGTCATTATTTATGGCAAACAAAATCTGCCAAAAATAGTTAAATGAAAGATTATATCTTGAAAATTATCAAAGAAGAGAAATTCTTCCATAACCCTAAAAATGACCTTTACAAAATGACCTCTAAAGACTTGAAATTAAGCAATATTACGAGCATTCTTTATGGGATACACCTTGTTGCACTGAGTTCACTGGCCGTCCTACACACGGCAACCGAGTTACGTTAGGGAGTGGTTTTGCGTGCTGATAAATCGTGCATTTTGCGCGTGCGGCGTGCTGCGTGCTCTCGACTAGAGTGATATAATTATTCGATAATTTTGCTTCATATCGCTTCGTATTTTCTCATTTTCATCACTAATTATTCATAATTTCGGGCTGAAATTTCTTCTAACCATAATAGGCTTTGATTTTTAGTGCCATTTTCGCTAAAATTTCTAAAACATCCAATACACCTGTGCACATACGCACATACACCAGTCATTCACGTATGCACGAACGTAATTCATTCTAACAGTTCATTCTCTTTCCACAGTTCAGTTTTTTTGCCCTGAAAGTCTAATATTTTTCTTTATTAACAAAAAGTTAGAATTGAAATATTGAATTATAAAAGGAAACAGACTCTTCGGAGTGCTAAAATATTAAACGTAAATTAAATTTCTTGTAAACATGGCTTGTTCCGTAGAATTACACATCAGTTAGTACCGGCCAAAGAAAGAATTGGAGAAATTTAATGGATTTATAACGAATAACTTGTAACAATGATAGTTTACGTGCAATGCATAATTTTTTGCTAGTTTTCTTAAATTCTGCATGATAGACATTTCTTTGTCTTGTTTATTTAATCCATAAACTCTCAAGATAATGTGCTCTTTGCAGCTTATAGTTAAGAAATAAATCGTGAGAAAATTTATGTCTTAAACTATGCATCTCGTTGTGGTAAGTCCAAATGTTCTCCATAGATTGAGGGTTAAATTTGATTGAAAAACAGTTGTTTAACAGTTTTCATATTCTTATTTGTCAGTTATCATTCGTATTATCGCCAATTTTAATAATTTTTATTATCGTGCAAAGCAAGATTCAAGCTAAGCAAATTGTGTTGTAGTTTTGATCGTTTCTTTTTTTGAATTTTGATTTCGAGGAAATTGCTGTGTTAACAAGTAGTCTTTGTATAAGTGTTGTTGAGATACGGATCGTATCACTTTTCATTGCATAGTAACTTCATTGATAGTCTGTTTCAAATCATTTTCATTTCATTTCATAGAAATATGGTGATTAGAATCGCATTACTTGTACTATTTTTTATATTTTTTATCAGTATGGCATCAATTTTTACTTTTTATGTTGCGTGATGCATTGCATCATTGTTTATTCATCATGTGGTCTTGTTTATTTTTTCTTCTGCTTTTTTATTATTTAATATGTAATGTGAAAACAAGTAATTCCTGTTTTCACCTTTTACATTCATATTTATTAGAATTTTTCAATTCGTTAATCAAAATTAATTGGGAAGTAGACGAAATTGGAGATGTTTGGTTAACACACATTAGACTTTTATAATCATAATAAAGCTAAAATCGTTTAGTGATTTTCGTAATCGTTCAGCGTTAAGAATGGAATTTTATTTCATTTAAGGAATGTCATCGCCTCGTTTGCCATCAGACTGTACGATGCAGGGTCCTTCATGGGATGAATTTGATCGTTCGGAAGAGCTAGATTATAACAGTGGTTCAGATCATGAAACTGATGAACAAGACTGTCATTCAAGGAGTTTTGATCTTATCGCGCCACCAGGTGATTTTTGCTATATTTTTTAAAAAATTTATCAGTGGAATACTCACTGAACTGCTGTTCTAATTTCTATTCACTTATTCATTTTTTAAGGATTTTATACATCAAGAAGACAAATTCAAGTGAGTGCGGATGAAGCAGGTCTTACGCAAAGCAATAGTTCATTTTCATATCTCGATCAATTACCAAACAGTGTGAACGAACTTGGCACTACATCATCCTCTGATCAACAACTATACGGTTGATATTTTTTTTAGTATGAACTTTGAAATAAAAATAGAAAATAAGTTTATATTGAGTCATCCTGAAACTAGTCTTTTTAGGACTTTCTTTACCTCCTGGGCTTACGAATAGCAGCGAAGAAGATGATCCAGAAGATCCTGGAGACCCGGAAGATCCCGATGAAGGCGATTCTCAGTCCTCAGTGCCAAATATGTGCTCGTTTTGTAAGTAGATCTAAAACATAACTAATGCATCGGCATCGGATTTTGTTCGTTGCTTTTTTTGTTTATATTAAATAGCGATTTCCGGCAAAAAATTCCCGTTAGCTAAATATTTAACCCGAAATCCCATTAAATCTTATACTTTTATTGGCTTTTCGGATTTATTATATAATACGAGTTATGAATTTTGTAGTGCAATTTTCGAGCAGTTTTCCGTCTTCATCCTCTCAGTCTTCCTCTTTTGGTCCAACTGTGCCAAATTCATCAGAAACATTCGCACCTTCGCTTCCAGAAGAAGAAACAAAGCGTTCGCGAGGTAACTTTCATTTTGCAAGAAGTTGGATTTTTCATTTAAAAATTTCAATCAATATATTTCAAAACAAATATTTATATTTGTCTCCACCACAATTTTCGGTCCATTCACTTCATACGTGTTCTTAATTTTTTTTTGTTTTAATTTATCTGATAAATAAATTGGCATAATGATACATCGGTATCGATATACCCAATATTATATCTAAAATTATTTATGATATCTCCAATATTGTTTATGTATTACTTTACATTTAGTTTTCTTTTACAGAAAATTTTTTATTACCTCCTCCAGAACCTGGAGAAACGCATTCTTCAAGTGTACACTACTCGTCGAAAAGACTGATTGGTCCGTCAATGCCAGATCAGCTACCAACAGTTGCGAATTTAGGAGTTTGTTTTCATTTTTTTAAATATATGTTTTCGATAGCTTGTGATTTTCTGAATTTTTTGCATAACGTCACTATTTTTTTTTTTTTTTTACATTTTGTAAATGAGATTTAATTTTAGAACGATGATGAAGAGGACAGCGGAGATGTTTACGGTCCAGCAGTACCTTATGATTTGCAAAATAAGCCATCTACATCCGCTGAGAAAGACTTCGACGTTGAAGTACCTATTGATGATGAGACTTGTGGTCACGACAATGATGATGATAATACTGATGTTTTCGGTCCGAGTTTTTATTATTGTTGTTCAATTTATAAAGCATTTTTTTTAATTTTTCAATTTTTACTAGTCGTATTGGTGGTCGGTGACACCCAAATTTCGAGAAAGAATTGTTTTTTAAATTTGAAAATACGTTTTACCAAATCTTCCAATGCTGAAGTGGTCTAATGTTTTAGGTCCAGTTCCTCCTTGGGAGCAAAAAGGAAATGCAGAAGGTGAATATGCAGAGAGATTAGTACGTCTAGAAATGTTGGAAGCAAACAAGGTAACAAAGAATTGAGCTGAAAATTAAACGTTTAGATACGGAAAATTAAATCATAATTTTATTTTAACAGTCTTTTCCACCGAATCTGCAAAGTTCGGCAATTTTTGTTTTTTTAGAGATCTACATGTAAACGACCAGAATGGATGACGCAACCACCGAAGCGTTTCGGTATTTATGGTTTATCAACCAAAACATTTTCATTAGCGAAAGACGAAAAAAGCGAAGCTGCAGCCGAAAAAGCGAAACTTGAATGGACGGAAACTCCAGCGGAAAGGAAAAAGCGATTGGTAAAGGCTGTTTAATATGAAGTTCCTCGCTATTTTTTTTTCATCCAAATTTTTGAATAATTAAATATCTATCAGTGGATTTGCTGGAATAACTGTCATTCTATTTGTTGGTTCCTTTCGCTCATAAATTTATCGAGATTTTAAAATTTTTGTCATCCTGTGAAAATGTTCTAATTTTCTTTACATGCAGTGAACGAGGGTTTATCCTTTACCATACTGTCAATTTCAATAATTAAATTAGTAGTTCATTTAAATGTCTTTCATCTTCAAGGAGCGAGGTGATCAATCCGGTGCAGGACCGAGTGGGCTATCCTCTGAAACACAATGTAACAGGAGTGCTGATGCTATTCAAGCTCGATGTATAGCAGCTTTCGAAGTACATTTATGACTTTTAATATTTATTTTGTTGTCTGTCTTGATTTTTGTTAGATCTTTTGCCCATCGATATTCTGATAAAACATCTTTTTCACTCTGTTAATACTGGATTCCTTTATGCCATATTTTTTGAATTGTATTGATATCTGTCGATTTTATCACGATTCTAGCTGATTGATTCTTTTTTCTTTTTCAGAAAGATCGTGTGGAATCATTGCTGGATATTCACCAAAGAAAACGAAAACATGATACCGACGAGAACGTACAGTTTTTATGATTATAACAGATAGTATTTCAGATGGCTTTCTATTAAATAATTCGATTCTATTATCGTTTTGTTGTGATCTCTTTCCATTATGATATATTTTATCTTTAATAAAGTACTATAATGCGGCAAAATACAAACTTACTTTTTTCGAATATATTTCGAATACAAAATGTTCAAATATGTTATTTTTCTAGGGAACGGTTGTAGCAACGCGGCGACCATTTGATCGAAATAAGGACTTGGATGTAAGTTATTTTCAGAATTCTTTTTTCTTTAGTCATTTATTTCTGCTTCTGTTGCGTTGTTTCAAAGCTGCTCAAGAATATCGGGAAAACTTTTCTTTTCTAAATTAATTTTCAGAAGCAACAACTTTCATTTTTTTCCAGAATCATGCTTTTGGACGGACGGGAAATTTGAATGCAGATGCAATCAAGGAACGTTGTGGACAACTTAATTCCCGCTTTGCTTCGTCCACTTCACAAAAATTTCTTTGAAATGGATTTATTAACCATTGTGATCAGTGTTCTATGATCCTTATGTTTGTAGAGAAAACGACAATCTTGTATCTTATGTGAGAGTATGAATAGAATCTACTGTTCACAATGTTATATTTGGTGGTTTAATATTTTTTTGATGTGAATACCTCATTATATAATGATCATTCTATAGTTTATTTTGCTAGAATTATGTTTGCCTTTTAATGACAGGAATTCATTGTTGTAATTCAGTTTAAGAGTTTGTGTTGCTTCAAATTGAATTGATTAAATAAGCAGTTTGAGCAAGGAATCTGAAGCTGTGATATCGTATAATAACTCATTTCTCGGAAAAATACGGCATATTATATGGCATAATGTAGTAAACTATTCGCCAACATTTCTAGACAATTGATTTGTGCAGGAAACCACTTGTTTACCGCTTTTTATAGTTAGAATTGTATGCTATGAAATGTACTTCATAGCCATAGCAATACAAAATCGCTTTACATCAGTTATAATCATAGCGTGATAATTCGTGTAGCATTTTCCAAGAAGATGAGAGTCTATACGATGGAGGATAAAACTGACAATGCATTATGTCTATTTGTCATTATCGAGAAGATTCATAGATATTGTTAGATTCTGTAAGAACTGTATCATTTAAATAAAAAAAAAAAGAAAAAAGAAAGTTTATCGTATTACAAGAAGCCATTTTTTTATATTCAGATATAATAATCGATAAGAATAAATGACTTAATAACATTGGAAATTAAAAGAAAAACGATAATAATACGGTACATTAAGCAAATAAGCAAATTCTGTTTTAATTTTCATATTTTGTTTTTTGTTTTTTTTTTTTTTTATGATTTTCTTATCGAAAATATACTTTAGCGAAATTACGTAGATAAGCAATCAATATTTTTATTTTCTCTTTTTTTTTTCTCCCGATTGAAGATAATTAAATGAGGAATACTTTTTATTTTCCATTTAATATTTATATCAATGGAAAAATCGTAAATCTCTCGAAAGATAAGGTACATACTTTTCATATTAAGCTTCGGCTTATATAATTTCAAAGTATTCAGCAGTTTGAATTTATTTGAATGTTTTTCGAAGAATCGGTATATTACGAACACCGTTAGAATTTGTATCACCATTTCGACTTTCATCTTGTTTGATGGATACGGAACCATTATCCTGAAAACCGCTATCTTGTCTGGATGATTGACTGCGATAGTCATTTTTGGATTCCGAACGATATTCCTCATGTGCACGTCTTTCATGAGAATGAAATTCTGAAATTTCAACATTTATGACTGAAATTTACTGTAATTTCGGTTTTTCAACTAATTTAAGCTATTTTTTTTTTTTCACAAAAATTTGGCGGGTTTAACTTTGACCAAATTTACAACGAATTTGCTTAATTTTATCTTTTATAAAAAATCCGAATAATTTTGAAATTTAAATGATATATGAAATTGACATCACGTAAACGTAATCCTATGAAAATTTAATTTCGCATAATTTAATTTTTACAAATAAGATGGATGCAAAGTTTTTATGTTACTAAAATGATTAATTTTTGTTTAAATGTAGCAACCGGAAGCTTTTTTTTCGCCAATTCGTGAACTCATTCCGGTTTCGGTGATTGGAATATTGTGTTCACGATAAGTATCACTTGGTGAGCTACCACCGGTAGTTGTACGACTATGCTCATACGAATATGAACTGTGTGAACGATGATTAGGTGTTGATTGTTGATGCATTTTTCGTGATTCATATGAACCTATAAGAAAAAAAAAAAATTCATAAAATGACCTAAACTTGACCTCTGTCTTCTTTCTTTTCTTCCCGAAAAAAAAAGGCCATTTAAGATTGATTCGTTTGGAGAAAATAAAAAAAAAAAAATGAAAAAAATCAAATATATATCTTCTTTTTTTTTTTTTCCAATATAGAGAATAAGTTGATGATTGATTGATATTTTGGAAAAGTTTAAATAGGACTATAAAAAATTAACCAGAATCTTCATAACTTCATGACATGAATCTTCCTTATGGGCAAAATTAATCGGAATCTTCATGACATGAATCTTCCTTATGGGCAAAATTAATCGGAATCTTCATGACATGAATCTTCTTTATGGGCAAAATTAATCGGAATCTTCATGACTTCATGACATGAATCTTCGTGAATTTTTATGATTAAAATTAACCAGAATTTTCATGACTTCGTGTAGCATTATTTCGTGACATATGAACTTCACCACGACGTGATGGTCCTTCTATTGGAATCATACGTTCACGTCCTTGAATTTGTGGCTGCTTTTTTGCTTCAACCAATAGACGACCCTATTAAATTTTAAATCATTAAAACTCCTTAGTTAATAAGCTCGTTATTTTATTAATTAGCAATAAATCCACTTAATTAAATTGATAAACTAATTGTTTTATTGATTGATGAACTTATCAACTCATTAACTGTATTTGTTTATTGACTAATATCGAAATTTTAACTTACTATTTAAAATGAGCGTTGGATGCTTATTGCTTTTAAAATTCATTATTTGAAATATTTTTTGTCATCATAATTTTATCAAATATTTGATTATTCATGGTTTTTTTTTTTTTTTAAATTTTACATTAAACATAGAATTAGAATTGAACCGAAAAGACTTTTGAATTCATCGAATAATATATTTTGTTCTCTATATAATCCGTAATCAAAATAATCAATAAACCGTAATCAAAAAATCAATAAGGAAATGACTGATCTAATGATTGTAATCAAATAGTACGCTAATTGATAATGAAAAATTTGAAGAACTGATAATTTGAGATAATTTAGACTTACTGTACTATCAATGGTACTTTCAATATCCTTGGGATTTACGTCCAACGGTAGCTGATATTTGCGTACGAAATACATTTTTGTGAAATTATCACGATCACGTACGTCTTCATGTCGGCCTTCGATCAATAACGTGTCGTCTATTGTTTTTACCTTAAATTAGCTAATAGTTCAGATGATGAGAAATGAAGTTATTTTGAGATTTGTCAAATGGTTTTTCATTAAAATTTAAATTCATCATTATTGTGGAAATTATGGTGGAATATGGCAGATCAAATGAAATGGTTTAGAAGAAAAATTTTTTTTTTTTTCATTCCGGAAATTACACTAATTTTTCGAATAATTGGAATCTGAAAGCGAGAAAAGAACCTGTATCTCTTCCGGTCGAAATTGATATGCATCAATTTCTACGGCAAAACGTGACGTATTATTGGTGATATTCGTACGTATATCGATACCTTCTTTGAAAATTGGCTCTGCCCAACGTGGATACAGATCACGCCAAAATGGATCAGAACGCCAATTACGATCCAAACGATCGAGATGTGATGAAAACTTGAATATTTCGAAAATTTAATCAAAAAAATTTCGATATTAAAATCATTAGTTTAAAAAAAAAAAATTAATAAGAAATAAGAATAAAATTCATATATGCTGAGATTCAGAAACTTAGATTCCTCTTAATTCATGTTATTTCATATTATCATAATAAAAGTGGAAAGAATATAAGACTATCGCATGAAAAAATGAAATGCTAATGATAAATGATAAATTATTATCATAATTTTTTTTGATTATAAACATGAGATGAAAAGTGATGGAATTTGACATAAAAAATTTTCAAAAAAAAATTTCAAATTTCAAATTTCAAAAAAACACAATGTTCTATATTAAAAACTAAGGCGATACTTTTATTTATGTAAAAAAGTTGCAATGAAAGAAATTAGAATCCATATGATTCATTTGCAAATCTAATGTGATATATTTGCTTTTCTTCTCTTTTCATACTTTTAAAATTGCTCATTTTAATATATTTTCACTTATTTTGCTAGTTTCTTATTTCTAAATTTCTAATAAAAAATGAAATTAGCAATAAAATCAACAAAACATACAAATATATTTCTAATGTTTAAATTAAAATATGAAAAACATTACTCTGGGCATTACAGCATCCATTCGAGGCCAATCAGATGGCCAATCCCAGAATCCGTCTCGATCAAAATCAGATCTCCACTGCAAACCAAATGATATGTTCAAAAATTCAAAAGAAAGAATTCAAAAAATTTACAAATTAAAAATGAAATGATAAATTAAGTTGTTAAATGAATAAAAAAGTAAACAATGATTGATTTCTCATCTTTGATATCTGATCACTTTGTGAATAGTTTAATGATTGACAACGAATGACACTAATTAAGTAATTAAAATAAGCAAAACATATACTTCGTTATATTACTACATAAAAATACTTAAATACTTATAAATATTGAATTTAGTTAAATGATTATAATTACCTTTTCAAATTATACTAATAGAGAAAGTACATAATTCACCAGAATCCCTCATTTTTATATTTCCATTTTATCGTGTACAGATAATGTCATGTCGGCTTTTTTTTTTCGTTTTTCAAAAAATTTTATGACAATTTTAAAATTCCTACCTTTACTCATTAACTTCTTATTTCGTCTCAAGAAAAAAGTGGCGTTTTTGTAATTTTTACCCCGAAAAGAGTTAATGCTTTCAAAATTGTTCTTGGCATTCCGGTTTTTTCTTTTTTAACCTATCCGATTTTTGATTGACATAATTTTTCGTTTCTTTTCCTCTTTTTTTTTTTTTTTAAAATGAATGTTCCTAATTTTTCTTTTATGTCAATTTTATTCAAATTCATGTACCTGTACCGAAATTGTATTATCCAAAGAGCATATTGTTAAACATTAAGAAGTAATAGTTGCAACTTTTCTAGAATAATTAACATAATTTAACCTTTGCTCTTTAAGAAGTGCAATTAGTTGAGATGAAATAATTTTCCAAATAATGATAAATTACTTATCTCTAAAACTCATTCTCATTATAAACTTAGCAAAAAAGTTTCACTACTGAAATGGAATAACTTTCTAAATAATGGAAAATAACTTATCTGTACAACTCATTCTCATCACAAATTTGTCACAAATTGTCATAAAAATGTAAATGAGACATTAGATTTTGATGAAATTCTTTTGTTACATTATAATAGCAAATTGTATGTTACATTTTCGGAAATTAATTATTCGAAAATCATTTATGAAAAATTGGAATTAGGTTAAAATAAAATTATCAAATAACAATAAATATATAAAATATGTTAATGAAATATCTTTCAAAAAGGGATGAATTGAAATTGAGGTGAAAAGAAATTTATGGAAAGATTAGAGGTAGATGGAGGGAAGGAATGAAAGAGGCATGATTGTAAATTTTCAAAAGAGTTCGAAATATATTCCTCGTCAATTTAAACCAAACGATCCTCAACCAATTTCCGTCATCATCATTGTCATCACTGTCACTGCCATCATCATCATCATCATCATCATAATCATCATTATTATCATCATCATGTCTATTTCTTGTCCTACGATAATTATAAAATATAATATTCCAATACAGATGAAACGCTTGTTTTTTCCAAACTTTTCAAGTACACATATATGCATACACATACATATACAAATACAAAAACCAAAAACATAATTGCAATTTTGAGATTTTTGAAACTTCTCTTCAAAGAGAGAAAAAGAGGGAAGAGAGGAGAGAGAGAGAAAGAGAGAGAGAGAGAGAAAGCACTTATCTCTACGAATATTTAATCAAAAAAGGGATTATATCAATTTTCAACAACGACTAATTTTACATTTACATCAATATAAAAGAGAGTACTATCGATTTTTATAAATTTTATAAAATCGAACTTTAGAAAGGGAAAAAATGATTGAAAAAGGAGTAAACTAGTAATGAATGGTAATTTTTGTCGAATAAAAAGATTTAAACAAATTTTCTAAAATATCGAATCTTATAAAATCGAACTTGGGAGAATGAAAAAATAATTAAAAAGGTTTCAACAAAATTTCCTAAAATGATTGTAAAGAATCATTTCAATTCTAGAGGTGAAGTGGCCGCGAAATAATTTGGAAGAGAGACCAGAAAAGAAGAGAACAGAAAGAAGAAAAAGCTCGAAAATTAAACTTGTCATGAGATAGAGCAATTTGATCTTTGTGATAGAATGGCTTCATTTTGTGATAAGTTTAATTTTCGATCATTCAAAAATTATCTATATATATATATTTATATATTACTTTATTATTTAATTAATTAAAGTTATTTCGAACAAAAAGATTTTTCAAATCATTAAAAATATCTAAAAAAATTGTACATTAGAAAAAGTGCTCATTTTTCGCGGACATATTAGATGGCGCGTTTATTTTTTTTTGGAGGTCATTTCTTAAAATGAATGAAGTATGATATATTAATTTGGTTTAAAATTTTTTAAATGAAATATTGCATCTTCATTATATTATTTTCAATCTTCAAAAATTTCCAGAAAATAATTCAGTAATAATATAATCAAAAAAAAAAAAAAAAAAAAAAAAGGAAGATAATTTAGTAATAATGGGAAAATCTTTTCATCTTTTATTGTTTATTAAATCAAATTAATTAAATTTCTACATCATTTCATGATTTCGACAATTTTTCCCAAAATGTCTTTTAATTTGTAAATTAGAGTTAGTCTCTTTTTTTATTGTGAATTTCTCTTCTTTCGTTAAAAACTTTTCTAACAAATTACTTTGTTTCATTCATGCGAAATTTTATTGATTCAATTTTGATGGAATAGAAATATTGTCACTCGTCCTATTTTTTTACTGACTTTTCCTTTTTTTTTTTCATCGTAAATATAAATGATAATGATATAGTGATGAGTATAAACAGTATGATATTTTATTTTCCGAAATTTCATCTTTCAAAAAAAAAAAAAAAAAAAGATTAAATTTATGTCGAGTAAATTTTATAAAATTTGTTTACAGACTAAATGCCATAAAAATAAAAAAACGAGAAGAAACTGTAATAAATGTTTTGAAATTGTACAAAAAAAAAAAATTTCTAACTTTTTTCGCATCATTTCATTTGATATTTTTACGTCGCATTCTCGACGAGACGAAATTCTCGAAAATGTGAAAAACTGGGAGGTTGAATGAATGAATGATCGAATGAATCATTGGTAAATTAAAAGTATCAGAAGGAAAGAATAAAACAAAAACAATGATAGAATCAAAAAGCGCACAACAAAGTTTGATATTTTCAATCTATGAAATGGGAATGTTATTTAAGAAAAATGAAATGCAAATGTTATTTATGAAATGGAAAATTGTTATTTATAAATTTTTTCGCAATGAATTTTTTTTTTTTTCGCTTGAAGGGACGAACGAAAATTAATCATTTGAATTAATCAGTACTGTAGAAGAAATAAACAAACAAATATGAGAATTAAATAAGAATTTTGCGAAAAAAGATTTTCAAAATTTACGACGACAAATTACAAGGCTAAATATTTTTGGAAAATTTTTTTAAATGAAAAAATGATTCAAAGAAATAAATTTTTGGAATATTTTCGTAATTTAGCAAACAATGCTCCAATTATTTCAAATTTTAAAAATTATCAAGATGAAAAAGATGTCAATTATCTAGTTGTCCACTTGTTTACAATTTATTTCTGACGAAATGATTCAGTAAATTGTTTACTTATTTAATATTGATTCAACGAGTAAACAAATCTTCCATTCCCTATTTCTCTTTTTCTTGTTTTTCACGAAATCAACATAAAATTAAGTTGTTTACTTTTTTGATAACTGTTCAACATAGTAAACAAATTCACAAAATAAGGTGCGTAAAAATTAAAATAACGTATGTCAAAATAATATACGAGAAAGGTAAGCGTGATCAAAACTTTTGCATCATTCGAGTTATAACTTCCAATCCTGTTTGTTTAATTTGTGCGAAAAGCAAAAAACTTACGCGACGTACGAATTCACCAGGTCTTGGCCAATCCACTGGCCAATCATCCCAGTCTCGATACCAACGATCGCTATCCCAGAATGAATCTCGAGAACGGTATCTTACACGATCATCACGTAATTTATTTTCCAGAAGCGTCATTTTCTGCAAAAAATTAATGAAAAATTATTGGTAATTAGCAACCTGATACAATAGCAAACATGTAAAAACGTAACGGCTTAGAAATGCGAAAAATTTATCTTTATCGTTATTTAAGATTGATCAGTTTCTGTTTTTTGGAAATTTCTGGAAAAATGTTGAATTTGCTAGATTGATAATTATTTCTGACTTAATTTCATTCGTTGATAGTATGATCACAGTAGTGTGACAAGTAAATGTCACCAAGTAGTGGCAAAAAAAAAGCAAGAAATATAAGAAATAAACTTTAATTAATGAAGCAATGACAACTTTTAATTAATCATAAAATGAAATGAAGTTATGGGAAAGACAGCGAAAACGATTAGAATTTTCTTAAGAATTAAAATAATTTTGCAAATTTTATCGAATTATCGGAAATTATTGAAATCCTAACTATCATTCGACTTGTTGACACAATTTCAACTTCTTCATTTTCTGTTTTTCCCTCTTCCTTCTCTCATTTCTACTAAGTCTTCTGAATAAATTGATTAAATCCGCGTGATTTGTCACATATAAAAGTTAGTGCAAGCAAGGTACATTGAAGATATTTTGAAATGAAAACAAGTCTTTGAAAGTAAATTCCAAATATCAATTGTTTTCGTTGACTTTTCATATGATTAAATAATCAAAAGACCAAAGATTAGATCTGATAAATTTGTTATTCATTAATTTAGAGAATGGAATTTGAAAAGTAATTATAACCCATGACTTTCAAATTACCGAAAAAAAAACAATGAATTAGAATTATTTACTGTTTACTCGCCAATTTTGGTTTTTTTTTTTTTTGGAATAAAATTCTATGCGACTGAAAAAAAACTACCATTTGTAAATTTTTATCACATTTGAAGGGAATTTCAGAAGATACAGGTCATGACCGATTAAATATCCTCTTGATGAAAGAATTCGCTGATACTCTTTTGTACCTTTAAAATTTAAATTTTAAATTTAATCTTCTTTCAACCTAACCATTTTGATAGTTAAGTCATTTGAGAGGACTTAAATATATTGATATCAATAAATATGCTATTATCGATTGTTTTATACTAAAATCAATAAATTTATGAAATTCTCTTCTTAAAAAAGAAAAAGAAAAATTAAATTTATAACTATATTAATATTAAGAAGTTCTAAAGGATTAAAAATCCAATGAAAAGCAACAAAACTTATCTTAAAAGTTATTTACACTACTTTAGTTACTCACAGTAAAATGATTTTTGAAGTTGAACAATTTGATTTAAAAACTATCGTAGAGATCAGAATTTTAAAATTGAAAAATTAATCTTTCCCTTTCTTCAAGAAAAATTGCAGCATTAAGCAAAAAAAAAAGATTAAAATTTCCACTTTTGTATTATATTTGAAGTAATTAATCTAGCTAATCTAGTCTGGAATAATTATTCTACTCATTAAGTTCATTGCGATTCCTGAGAAATTTTATCGCAAATAATTCAATGAATTTTTTTGATATCATCAGGATTCTTCATCATTAAATCAATTTTTATGAATCAAACTACCAAAATCATATTATGATTTTTATGATCGAAATTAAAAACTCGTGAATTTAGAAAGGATCTGGAAGACATAACGAATATTTGGATGCGAAAAATTTCCGAGGAAAAAAAACTTGTTTGACGAGATGTAATCTTGGAAAAACTTGGAATTATCTAGTTTTGCAATAATTTTATGTTAATCAAAAGAAAGATATCAAGGAGTTAACAAATAAAATACCTAATTCACCGTTCTCATCACCAGATTAAATTAATTTAAACATATTAATGGGAAAATAGAGGGTGAATAAAAAATGATAATGAGATTATCACGGGTATCAATCATTATCACCGTTTTCAAAATATTCAAAACTCATCCCTTCAAATTGAAAAAAAATCAAAAATTTTTTAAAAATTGGACAAAAAGACGAATTTTATAAAGGAAAATAAAATTAATTAAAAGAATGAAGGGAAAAGTAACAAAATCACAGACCAATTTTTTATTCCAAACAACTGTCTAAAGCATTTTGAGGCATAAAAAACGTTAAAAAATATACGTATGTACGTAAAACGGCTCAAAATAGAGATATACGTAAAATATAAAACGGCAAACGTCAAACGTGAAATATCAACGAAATTGTTGAAGAATGATGTAGCTTGATGTATTAGGCTCATTTAACATTGGCTGCGCTTTTTTTTAGCATTATAATAGCTTAGCTAGGACATTTACAGTAGCCAAGACTGAAGTAGAAGTGCCGGCTCAATCAATAAGCAGCCAAGTCGAAATAAGAAAATTCCGAGGCTTTTCCCTGACATATATTCTAATCTAATCTCATAAATAAGAAAAGTAATTTATGGGCGGATGAACTTATAAGATTGCCGCTTACTTTAGCAGACGTAGTACACGTAATACTTTGGAATTTAACGAAATTTGACGCTCTTACGCTTTTCACTTTTCTTCCACGTTTATATACAGCTTTCAACGAATGCATGATTCGATAATTGGATGAAAAATGAAATATGAAAGAGGCAAATACCGCCCATTTCTTTCATTTCCGATTTTTTCATAAAGTTTTAAAAAACTTCGCAACTTGTTGAGTCATTTCAATCAGAACTGATGACTCATTCCAGCCAGATCTTTAGAAAAATCTTTAAAACCTTTTTGACACAAAAAGTTTCATTCGTTTTTTCACGCCTACTGTTGTTGTACTTTTCCATTTATGATGATGATTCATTCATCCCATTTTCTTGAAAATCGATTCATTTTTAGTCAAAATAATTTCAAAAATTTTTTTCTAAAAATTAAAAAAAAATTTTTTTCACAAATATGTTGAAATTTTTAACAATGACTTGGCATAAAATATGTAAAATGATGCTTTTTTTTTTTGGTGGGGAACTTTTTTTTCTTAAAATAATATTTTAGAAATTTTTGTCACATTGAAATTAAACTATTTATCAATTTATCTCTCTATTTCTTTTTTCTCTCCCTCTCTTTCTCGCTCTTTCTTTTATTCTCCCAAAATTATTATCACATCAGAAATAAATAGATTAGTAATGAATCGCTAAGCTAGTGATTAGCTATCTAATCAACAAATTTTAAAAATTTTAAATTTTTTGCAAATCTTATTAAAATGTTTAATAAGCTACTTCTTTTTTTGCAAATTTCTGTCCCGGTATTATATGAATTTTATATTTTACGATTTTTTTTTTAAATTTTGAAAATTTAAAATTAAAATTAATTTAAAAGCTTTTTTTTTATAAACTTTAAAACTTTGCAGATTTTTTTTGGACTTTACTCTTTTAAAACTTGACAGTCTTAAAAGCTTTTTCAAAAATTTCCAAAATTTTACAAATTTAAAATTGGTTCCAACAATTTGCTATTTTTACATCTTTGAAAAATGTTGAAACAGTAATAAATAACGAACGATATATTTTTAGATCGTAATTGCTATAATTTATGCTTAATTCGCTGCTATTTCATTTATTTGAAGTAATAAATTTTAATTGGAAAAGAAATTTTCTTTTTGCAAAAGAATGCCATAAGCTTTAAATTAATCTAACTTTTTCAATAAAATATAATTTAAAATTGAACAAAATATATAATGAAATACAAAAGAATTAATAGAGCATAAAATAGGAATATGAAATAATCAATTATTCGATATCATGAGATTACGATTTATGTTTATTGAATTGTGATCAAAAATTTCAATAATGTTCCGAAAATTGAAATTTCAAGCAATTCATCTACCTTTTTTTAAAAAATTTGGTCCTTTTTAAAGATGAAATTCATCGATATGCTTATTTTATGATATATTTAATCCATTATCAATATATTATTCTGATTTTTATCGATTAATTACAGACGAAAATCTTAATTAAATTGAAAAATTGAAATATGAGAAAAATTTTTATTTTTAGAAAAAAATCAAAGCATGATTATTTAACGAAGGCTAAAGAGCTTAAGAAAGTTAAATGAAAGGTAATAAAATTTCAATAAAAATGCAAATAGCAAATTGTGATAAGAAAAAGCGATAAGATCAAAAATCATTTTGGATAAGCCGAAATTCGTATTATATTGATCTTATCAATGCGTTATGAATCTATTATCGATGTAATGAGAAAGTTTCAGAAATCAAAGTTTTAAACATTAAGTTGAAAAAAAAATCAATGATTTTTTACATTTTGTATTTTTTTTTTTTCGATATTTTTGTTCAATTGAAAGCATTTTAATTTGGCAATATACAAATATAACTGATAGTTTTAACTTATCATGTATAAATAATTGGAAGAAAAAAAGCCAAGAATAAGCCAAAGATAGGCTCTAGGACAACAATTAGTTGAAGCTCTAGGACAACATTGAGTTGACATCAGCAGTAACCATGGTATCTTAATGAGTTTTAAAATCTTTCCAGCCTTTCAATGATGGATAAAAAGACGAGAAAATGATATAATTTAAGAAAAAAATTCAAAAAAATATTCTCATTTTTCATCATTTTTCTATTGAATCTGCAAAAGGAGGGAGCACTGAGGTTTCTTATGTGACAGCAAGTTCAGAACATTTGTCACCACCAATGTTTTCGACATTTTTAGGTTAAATGGAAGTTAGATTTATTCATATTACAAATTTTATTCCAACTTTTTATCAAAATCCAAAGATGACAATAAGTTCAATAGAATTTATATTTATTTATAGCACAAAGTTTTAGGATAAATACACAAATGTACAAATGGCATTTGACAATTTTGCTTTATTCAAGAATGAAATTAAATGTCAAAATTGAAAAATTTTAAATTTTATTAAAATTTAAATTCATTACCATAACATTTATGATCATTTGGAAATGATTAAAATTACGATAAAAATAGGAATGTCTAATTTAAATTAAAATTGAAAAAAAAACATATTTTTAATTAAAACTGAAATAATTTTTGGTTATCTATTTTATATCCATTTTCAATTAAAAGTGAAATAACTTTGACTAAATTAGTTAAAATTGAAATATTTTTGAAAATTGGAATTGTAATATTCAAACTGATTAAGATAAACTATAATTATTACAATACTGATTAAATTTAGATGATTCTAATGAAACGCATTTGTTAAAATTTAAATAATTTCAATAGCTCAAATTTTGCTAGTACAGAAAGAAAATAAAAACTTGATGGTTAGCACATTTATCACTATTTGTAAAAAAATAACTGACTGATTAAAAAAAAAAAAGAAAAAATTTCGCTATCAAAAGTTTATATTCATGAAAATAAAATTATTTTTTCAAAAAAAAAAAAAAATAGCAATAAGGAGTTTTCATTTTATATTTACTGCAAAATGAAAAATTTCATCTTTTTTCTTTTTTTTTTTTTTTTTTTTTTTTTTTTTTGATATTTCGATCACATTTTGTAATGTATGATATAAAAGAAATAATACAAACATAGACAGCTCTGTAAATAAAAATCTCTTATTCGAAAATAAATAAAATGCATATTTTTGTATTTTAAAATTGAAGAAAAAAATTTTTTCTTTTTGATTTTATTAATTTTATGAGAATTTTTGTGCCGGATTTTTCAAATATTGTGCAAAACTTTAATAGTTTTCGAAAAATCTGCATTAATTGAATAAAAAAATAATCAATTCAAATAAAACTTAACTGCAAAAAAAAATGCAGTAACCGAGAAGTCTTGATGGAAATGCAAAATTTCATGAGTTAAACCATTTATAGAAGAATATGCAAATTGAAGTATTATTGACAACATAATAATAATATCGATGAAGTATTGACCTGATTAATTTGACTATGAACTGTTGACCTGATTAATTGGAATACGAACTGTTGACTTGATTAACTCGAATTTTTCGTTTTAATTTCCACTTTAAAATTAACATATATCAAATATCTGTCATATATCGATTCTAATTTAATTTAGCCATATTTATTTGGCTTTAAATTCAAGCAAAAGTCTTGTAAAAAGAATATTGGCCGAAGGCTAAAGAGCCAAAATGATAGATAAAGTCGTTCAACTTTGATCAGAACTTTTAAAAAAAACTTTGCAAAGTAAAATTTCAGATAAAGTTGGTCATAGCATTAAAGCGATTGAACAAAATTGACATAACTCTTAAATCTTTCATGCATTACTTCAATTTTTCATTTATTATATTTCAGATTCTAATTTAAAATTTCATTTTTCTGATAATAAATTATCATTTTGCAAAATATCATAAAGTAGAAGTTATTTATTAATTGTAATCGAAATGACATTGCTCAAGTTTCTTATCATTTCTTTCATTTTCATTAATTACTTTCCTTTATTGACAAGTTTCGTTTCTGATAAGTTTCTTTTTTTCCACTGTTTCATTGATAAGCTTCTTTTTTTTTATTTTTTTAAATATTTCCTTAATAACTTCTTTTTGTTATACTATTTTTTTCATGTTTCACTGATAAATTTCTTTTATATTTGATTTGATGATGGTAAAATAAGATTTTAAAAAAGATTTTTACTATTTAAGAAAACTTTTTTAATGTTTTATTCAATATTTGACATTTTATACAATGATCGATGATAACAACAATATTTCCCAATCGTTTAATGTCACTCTGCCATTCGTCATTATGATATCATCGAAAGATAAAATCAATTTTATGCCTATTTTACGTCAATTTTGGAATTTCATCGTTTAATTCATTCAGTATTAAAATTACAAGCCATACTAATTCAATAATAATACCTGATAACATGCAGCATGCATGCAAGACATTCATCTTGCAATATATTTCCTTTGCAATTCCAGTAGTGAAATTTGATGTAAAATCAAATGTGATCATCAAGAAGGTGTATTCGTAGAATAATTTAAAAATAGATTATTTATATTCCGATAAATTTGTCGCAGTATCTCAAGAAAATCACATAATTATTTCATAAAAAAAGACAATTAGCAAAATATTTACTTTTTTTCGTCTTAATTTTGAAATCATTGCATTTACTTATACTGCATATTTACCTCATTTATAGGTAATTCTCTAAGCTTGGAATTCAAATAGCACAAAAGCGATTTCAAGTATTTTTGCATTCCAAATTAATTCTCACAATATTTCGGGAAAGTTACATAAGTATTTCATAAGAGAATTAGTCAAGTGTCATGAGAGTTTGGAACAAGTTGTTATGATTTTCAAAAAAATTATATTTGAAATCCTCAGTACTGATTTTTTCTAGAGCAACAAAATAATTCCAGGCAGAATATAAATCATTGCTTTTCAAACTTATTGATGCTTTCCAAAATTTCTTCGTTGTCTAATGCTTCAAATTGGGAAACTAGATTTTTAATATCTATCAAAATTATTTACTATCGGAATGAACAGGTGGATAAAACCAAGCACATTATTTTTTAATTAAAATCCTATCTTTGAAATCATCAGCTTTGTCTATCCATAAATTCACAAAAAAAGAAAGCTAGATAATTTTTTTATTAATGAATTTCATAAATTCACGAAAAAAAAACCCAAAGAGAAACTTAATTACTTAAGAAACTTTGCTTCTGCTCGTTACTGGAAGAAAAATTTTGTATTACCGATTCCAAGTCAAGACATGATATTATCTATTATGTAATTACTGGCCAGGTGGTGGAATTTTTAATAAATGATTGATGGCAAAAAACTGAAGCTGACGCCAAAAAAAAACGCAAATACTTTCAGAACATGGTTTTTCGGAAACAATTTGAGATTTTAAATTGAAATCAATAAAATTGAATATTTAAAAATCATTCTTCAGTTACATCCAAGCAATGCACAATATGAATAGCAGGATAGCTTCAAATATACTTTAAACATAATTGTTCTGAAAATAAATTGCACTTGTCCATCAACAATATTTGCACTAAATTCTATAGATGTACTTGAAATAATTTATAATATTCAAACTTGCTGAAGTACTAAAACTTGTTTCACATTTACGGTAAAAGAAAAAAATGCAAACAATTAAATCGAAAGTTCAAATTTTATTTCAATTGTAATAATTATCACTCACTACATGATTATCTCGTCAATAACTGGGCATTCCAAACAATCCTGCTGTTAATTTTTGTTTCAAAAAAAAAATCAATATCACTTGAAAATTTCGATCAACTCGTAAACGTATTGGATGATTCGGTTGTAAACATATTGGAGAATTCGAATACACCTTGCACTTCCATATATATCCATAACCTATCCATTTAGATTATTCAAAAATTCACGATAACTTTTATATTAAAACTCAAGTTTATTATTACCTGCACAGATTTCAAAGTTAAGTGGGTCAAATTACAAATGTTAACTAAATTGCGAGAAATATCATTAATAACAATCCTAATATTTAATCCACCAACTGATTTTTGTTGCATATGCTAAATAGATATGTTCCAACACAAAATCAGCGTAAAATCCTCCTCCTTAAAAGAATGCTTCTATCCTACTTTCGACTCGACATTTAATTTGGAAATTAGTCGTTACATACCATTGCCTTATTGAAAACTTACTTGCCTCCACGAAGTTCTATTGGAGAATTCGATTATCAATGTATCTGCTGAATCTACTCATTTAGCAATTACAAGTAATTCAGATAAAATAATTCTATGATATCAAATTAGTACTTTGAAAAGAAAACAAAAAGCAACAAAAATCCAAAAACTTTATATCGCTAAAACGATAATAAAGTATTTAGAAATTCAAAAACTTTTGTATACTTCATAAATTAGAACAATTCACAAACTACAACATCAGAAATTTTAGCAAAAATCAAAAGAATAATACTAAAAATATGCGACAGAGTAGAAATAATTCTCTTGAAAAATGTACCTTCACACCTTATTCAAGATGGATTCCATCCACTTCGTTGCAGAAAATGATGAAATGTGCAGTAATAATGACTATAAAACAATCACAAACAAATAATTGGAGAAAAAAAAATGACTCAGACTTTCAAATCAGTTAACAATATAAAAAAATAGATTTTAAAAAAGTGCTTCAGGATTTCATGCTATATAAACCACACATATTGATGAATGAAAAACAAAAAAAAAAGACTCGACTGCTTTTTCAGTGAAAAGAAAGATCATTTTTACATAAAATTTCCGAGATAAACAATGGAATTCAGATGCCATTCCCTTTTACCAACACAATACAATAGAGATGGCTAATAATAACTATGTGATTATTGAATGAATACAAATCTCTTGAAAACTGACATCATAAAGACATTAAATTGTTCCGTCCAAGTTAAACTCTTGCAAAATTTCTGTCCACAATCTGTCCGAAAATTTAAACTTCTGTAAAATTTCTGCACACGTTCTGTCTGAAATTTTAAACTCTTGCAAAATTTCTGCCCATGTTTCAGCTAAAAATAGCTCAAAACATTAGTATTCGGAAAACATAGTGTCTACGTGAAAAGCTTGCAATTAATAATTTCAGAATAAAAACTATAATTTCAAAAACACCTTGTTGCAATGTCTTAAAAGCATTAAATTATTCATAACCTAAATTCTCTTCCTCTTCTTCTTCATAAACTTCTTCATATTGCTGTTCTTCCGTGATATGGTCCTGTCCAGTATCCTAAATTACATTAACCTCATTTAAGATAAAGTGATTTGAGAATCAGCAAATTACAGTAGAAATTTTGCGAATAGAATTCAACAAAATGACTACTTTATGTAGGAAAAAACTTTTTAAAACCTTTAAATAAAGACAGTGGAATACTGAAACACTCTGTAAAGTTTAACATCTCAAACTCAAAGTATATTAATACCAACAAAGGATGGCCGATATTTCTATCAAAAAATTTTTCGTTCTAGAGAAAATGATATTATTTAATAAAAATTAAATAAACTATTTGACGTCATAGAGAATTTCAAGAATATAGGAAATGTCAAAAAAAAAAAAAAAAAAAATACTTGGATGTTATAAGCAACTTGTCTATTTGTATTGAATGCTCTTTGCTGTGTGTTTCCGGAACTTTCCTGTTGTACATTATAGCGCTGCATCGGTGCACGAATAGTACGATATCCGTTTGAGCTTATATATTTCTAGAAAAACAGACACTTATGTTTTCAAATGAAGACTATTAAGAACATATCCTCTCAGCATTACAATTTCTTAGTTTATTTGCCTTCCAAAATCAAATTAAAACAAGGCCATGAAAAATTACCGAATCTGAATCTGCTTGAAGAGCGCTGGTACTAGCAACCATAGTTCGTGGAAGGACAGGTGGAATAACGCGTGCTGAAGATGATGTTAAACGTTTTGATTGATGATAGCCTTGTGGCATACTAACTGTCGACTGTTCGACGCGCGGTGCCGAAGCTATAGCATAAACAGTCCTGAAATTCAAGCTTTGACTTTTTTTTTAATCCCAATTGATGAAATATAAATTCACCCAATGATATATGCATGCATTAAATTTAGAACGAAATATATTCAAGTAGAGCGAAATGAAACAATTTAAGCTTACTGCTTATTGTCTTGTGATGTGTTAACAGTTGAAACAATATTGGGTGAAATATCATAAGCGGCATTATTCCAAGTACCTATAGCTTGAAAAGATGAAATATACAATCACCGTTACAAAAATGATTCACACTTTCGCAGATTAAAATTATCAGACGAAAATAAGAATCAAAATCAAACGAGCTGAAGCAAAAATAAACTTGAATTTAGTAACATTAAATAAATATCAATTTCATTATTTACATCATTATGCTAAACATAACTATTTTAATTCTTTAAAACTCAGAAGACTCACCATCAACAATCTGGTCAACATAATCACGAAGACAAAGGGGCAAGTATGATTTGATTTTATTACGATCAGCATCACTAACTTCACCGCGATCTAAGCCATACGCAAGTCCGAGTCTTTTCAATACCTCGATATCATCATGGATTTCGAATGGTTGATCGAAATTGAACAAATACTCAGTTCTTAAAATATTAGATTTTTACTAATCCTAATTTACACATGCATAGAAATAATAAACTTTAATAACAGTGGCATCATCTAAATAACTGAACAAAACTGAGAGCCAAAATGGTAGCCGAAATTTTTAGATCTTTTAGCTCGAAATTATGAGGAAAAATTTAACAAAAAAAAAGTAGGAAATAAAGTTTTTCAAAAAAAAAAAAAAAATGATAAAAAACTGTTTTAAAGGGCTAGATTACAGGAAATAATGAATAATAAAATATTAGATTTCGATACTAAAGAAACAATTCCTTTTTTCTATTTTATATATATAAAGATACCTTTTTGACGATAGCCTACCTATTCAATATTCCGTTGCGAATATGAATATAAATAAAAGTTTTGTAATGACAGTATAATCATATTGAGGGATCACTATCTAATCATATATTTTACGGGCCTAAGAAATCAGAATTTCGGTTTTGAATAAGTAGCGTGAGGCCAGAGTGAGATTGCGATTGCCATATTTTGACAAAAAATGCAAAAGAAAGAAAGCTGGGAGCAAACTTGTCATGGGAAATAGCACAATCGATAAATGTTTTCTTTGCTGTATTGACAATGATGAATGGTAAATAGAGTACTGAATCTTCTCTTGGACGACCGTTATCACGCTCCAGTTCGCGATTCTTTTCGACCAATGTTTTGTACGCCACAAGCTAAAGAGACAATGTGCTTAAAGTTGAAAAAAATTTTCGTATCAGCATGATACGTAGTCCAATTTAAGCTTAAGCTAGAATAAATTTCGCTCGGCCAAAAAAGTCCCATTTGATATTAACTGATTTCGTTCCGTCGAAAAAAAAAAAAGTTCCAATTGTTACCATAATTTTTTAAGACTTATTGAAATATTTTGATAAACATTGTGAAGCATTCAGTTATCAAAGGAATAGAACTTACAACTTAGAATTCTTTCATAAAAAAATATGAGTTACCATGTCAGAGAACAAGAGAGCTAGGTTTATATGATTGTAACAGAAAATTAATTAATAAAGCAACTAGCAATAACGGTTTACCTGTATTATGAGCTCCTGAAGCTGATCGGATTTATGACGTATTCGTTCCTGACGCTTTGCTTTTTCTTCCTCTAATTTACGACATTCCTGTACTGAAGAAGTTGGTAATCCAACCCATCGAATTTCTTTCTTCTCTTTTTCAATGATATTCATAGCCATTAGTACATTTAATGCATCATAGACACGACGTCGAATATTCTTCATATCGTATTGCTGCTTTTCCTGAACATTTTTCGGAAAGAAAAATGTTTACATGACTTATAAGAGATAAAAAAAAATAAACTTGTTAAGATGAGCCACAAATTCTTAAACTACGACGAATAAGTCTAACAATTGTCATAAAAAATTACACTCTTAAATAACCCTTAATTTATCATAATTATATATCTTTCATTAGTCAATGCCTTAATTTTCATTTAAATTTATAATGATTCATTTCAATTTAAATCTCTCTATTTTCCTCTTTCTATCGCATACAAGCTTTCAGTTCACTCATTTCTAAAACTGGGATATCGGAAAATTTTAAATTCTGTGAAAATTAGAAATGCTTTGTTAGGGAAAAACGAGTTTTTCATTCCCGCTAAAATCTGACTTTTCGAAAAATTATGCGATTTTAAAATGAAAATATACCGTATCTGTAGGCTGAACATCTGCTGAATCAAAATATTCAGAAACCAGTTCATCAGCTACCTAAGAAAACGAAAGATTATTTTAGAAAACATATGAATTTTCCATAAAAAACGAAAATAAACCGACTCAAATTTATGAAAATTTAGAAAGAAAACAGCCTAAAATACAAATAAAACCAATAATTCATTGACTATTACTAGATACATGATACGGTTTACAATTCTAAGCCACATTTCATATCTCAAAAGAAAGATACTGTGAATTTTTTTACAATAATAACAAAGAGGAACAAACAGAAAAATTAACAGAAACAACATAACTTAATGAAATGGGTTTCTATCAAATGAAGTTTAATAAAAAAAAAAAAAGAGAAAAGAAATAACAATAAACATGCCTCATTATAATTCGTATGTCCTTTTTCTTTTACTTTTTCACAAACTTTGGTACTGAAGTGTCGCAAGCCTTTGGATTTGTCGGTACTACGAGGAAATTTCCGTATCAGTTGAAGATCACATGCGTAATTACTTGCTAAGGGCCTTTTTGCTGCAAACAGAGGAGAATTACCAGCGGGATGTGTGCTTATACGAGTGACCGGTATATAACGATTCGGTACCACCGTAGATATTGACATAGGTGAACCAACTGAGGCATGTGTCGAAAGTCGTCTTGTTGCTCCGGTTCCCTGAAAATAGATATATGAATGAGAGAGCATTTAAAACACATTTAAATGATTTTCAAATATACAATAATCTGAATTCATTTTTAAAAGTTTTAGGAAAGTGTTCTCCATGAGAAAATTTCGAATAACATCTCAACAAACATTTTCCGATAAAAGACTAGAGAATTCTGACAATTTTATACAGTCAATATTCATCAATTATCTGTTTTATCCAATTGTTTCATAATTAAACTCACAGCACTATAACTATTCTGACCAGACGATGTAACTCTTCGTGTTAGATGAGTTGCAAGTTCTGATGGTGTGCTACTCGTTTCACGTTCATCCATTAATCCTAAAATAAAGAAAGCCAATTCACACTAGACACAAAAATAGATCTATTGAAAACGCGACAAATAATGGAATAATGAAGATACTGATGATATATCTATAATATTAAACGAACAAACAGAATTAAAAAAAAAAAAAGGAAAAAAAAAAAACGATTTCGAAGTATGATATATCAATCAATCAAATACATTTAAAAAAAAAAAAAAAAAAAAAAAACGATTTGGAAGGTTATCTATAATTGTTGGATGAGTTATTTCTAAAAATTACGAACTGATCAACTCACCCTTAAAACATTCTAATCCACCTTTCAAATAATTAAAACTAATTTTTTTAGCAGAAAATCGTTAAAAAATAATAACTAAAAACTGAAAACATACAAACAACAATATAATAAGAGAGTTATCTGTAATTATCAGATGTAATATTGATAACACAATAAAAGAGTAAAAATACATGCTCTACAAGAGATGATAAGTAGAGATATCTTTTATCAATATATTTTGCATCTATACCGTCAAAGAAGACATTGGTAACATCGATGAAAATTTAGCGGGTATCAAAAACTTGTCGATCGAAAGTATTTAGGTTACTTATGAGTTTCTTAAATAGGAAAAAGACCCAAGACTAGTAAATAACGATAACTATTAATATCGAATACCAACTAATTAACAATTTGTCATTTCAACTAGTGCTATTATGTCGTAAAACTTCGCTAATTTCCAGATTCTATTTAGAATTAAACATGAAGTGTGAAAATAAAATTTCAATAAAAAAACATTCTTGCAAAACGCCACAGCAGAAGTACAATAATACTGATAATAAAACAATAATGGTAACAACTGTAATAATAAAAGATCGGAAATGGATGAATCAATAAAAGATATGAAAAGAAGGAAATAAAAGCCATACTACGTGAAGTGTATATACACGTGACATCGAGCGTAACACGTCAGACGAGGTAATACGTAACAGTGACACGTCAAATACATGTATTCACATACCGAACGAACCCCAAATTCGCAAACCACGGAGAGAGAGAGAAAACACAATAAGGGAGAGACAACATTTGTTTACATTTTATTGGAATCGACTTGCGAACGCGGTAAAGTTCAAAAAACGAATGCTTCAAAAGCCATGACAATAGTTGAAGCGGAACAGCGCAAAAACTACTGTAGCGGCGAATTAGAAATAGAAATTTGAAAGAATTCGTTACAAGAGTGATATTGTTGCAAATTTTGAATGAGACAACAATTTGTTTACGCTAGAAATTCACGGCCTTGAGATTCTGGATCTTGGGATTCTGATTCAGCGTAGTATGCAATGCGAAAGCTATGATAATCTAATTGATTAAGTTCTATCTTTGCTTATACTTCAAGACACAAAAAAATTATATCATCAGGCTTACTCAGTTTACTTTCTTTCGGCAATTTCCTTCTGAAGACCTTTAGATTCTAATCCAACTTAGCATGTCAAATGAGATCTGTCATAATCTAATTAAATGCATGCTGGCTTTGTTTACGTGTAAAAACGCTGAAGATTGCATCGTTTGGTTTACTCAATTCATCTCATTCAGAAATTTTGAAAATTACTTGACGTGCATTCTCGAAAAATTTTCATCATGTTACCGGTCACTAATTTGAGAGGAAAATAAGACTATAAATATGAGAAAGCAAGCAATTATTATGTCATTTCTAGTATTTTGCAAATCATTAGGCTGTAGTTTGTCTAGCTTCATGTATTACTAATCTGATTTTGCTATATCACGTAAGTTATGCATCGTATCATACTGGGTAAAGTTAATTGTTTTCAGATTAAAATCTATTTCAGTTTTCAAACTAAAGTTAATTATTCTGCAAGAATTGCACATAATGCTTTTAAAGTTTTTCTCTAAACTTCGATATCAGCATTAAATAATCTAAGCCATTATCATTTTTCCATCATTTTATACCAAAACTTTCATTTTTTCCTATTCGTAAGAATATTGAATTCTCTTGAAAATAAGAGGAAAATTCCGAACAAAAATGAAATTTAAAAAAAAATATATTTTCAACGATTTTTTCATCGGTTTTGAAAAAAATTTAAAAATGGTGTAAATGTTGGGGAAAAACTTTGATTGATTTGTAATTCGGAAATAGCCTTCTGTTGAATTGTTGTTCGTGTCGATGGGTTTGTCGAATTGTCGCTGTTGAAGTATCGAATTGTAGATCTGTCGAATTGAGTGAAACTGTTATAGAGAGTTAGTAGAAAACGGCTTCTATGGAAAACCGTTCGAGAGAATATTCCCCAAAAAGAGTGCTGCTTTCATAAATCCGAACTTTATATATCCTTTCAGAGCTCCTCCTTTCCTGATCTCCAATTTGCCGCCTCATGATCTCGCTTTGTTTACTTGTTAGTTGGAGCATTTTGGCGGTAAACATGTTTGTCGTTTTAGTTGAAAACACTTTGTTAATAAACATGTTTCTTCTTTTGGTGTTAAACATGTTGATCATTTTGGCGAAAAACATATTTATTCTTTGTAAATAAACATGTTTATCGTTCGGCAGTTCATTTAGAATTATTGTCGCGCTTCTTGACCTCAAACTTGGGTAATTAAACCATTTTTCGGAATTTTTCGACAGTAAATAAATAAAATTCATTCACAAAAAAAAAAATCAAATAATTATAATAAAACAAAAGTGACAAAATGGTAGTAAAAATAGTGATAAAATAACAAAAAAAAAATTTAGTAAAAAAAATCCTTAAAATGGAAGAACAATCAGAAGGAGAAAATTCACCACAAACATATGATGCTGAAAGTGGTGGAAGCTCAGGAAGTGAAAACTGCACATTGGAAGGTTTACGTGAAATTTTGGAACGTCGAGAAGCAACCATTGAAGATTTACGGCAAACAGTAACGATATTAAAGCGTAATGTTGCCGAACAACATGATGAAATTATTCGCTTAAAAAGTTTAAACAACAATATGCATAAATTGGTAAGTTTCCATCTAAACAATCTATCTTCCTTCCTATAGCAATTGTTTTTAATACCTTCAAATTTCTCAAAAGTCAAGACGATATACTTAACATCTGTTCTATTTCCTAATATTGTCCATTATTATGCAGCAAAATTCGCAGATTTCATTACCATTCGAACTTATTAAAATGATCTTTTATCTATGTGATGCTCCTACACGATGTCGCATTTGCTGTATTAATAAAAGGTTTTTAATGAATTTTGGAAAATAATTGTGTAAATGTTTACTATTCTGCGCGAAATAAATCATTGTTTGCAATCTCAGTGAACTTTAAAAGAATTAAGTTTGACAAATTCAATAAAAGGTTTACAAATGAATTAAGCATAATTGGTCGATATAGATTTTAAAAAATATTAACTTGTGATCAGTGTCGGAAAAATGTAAAAATTATGTTAATTATTCAATTCTTCGAAAAAATTCAGATTGGCTGAAGAGCTGAGTAGTTGGGTTGATGTTCAGCATCTTTATTTGACAAGGGTACCGATTGAAGATAGAGCGAATAAAACCGTTGGTTCTTTTATTTTATCGTCACGATTTACAAGAGGATATTTGATAAAAAATAAAGTTCAATTTATGAGAAATCCAAAAATTTATAAAATGTTGGAGAGAAGGAAACTTTCCAGATTGTAACGCATGCCTATCAAGCTCTTACCAATTCTCCTGCACTGGGCATAATTCGTACTGCTAAAGCTATTCCAATGCTTAATAATTTCCGGTTATTTCCGATGTTTCACTCATTCAATATTTAAATCTAAGATTTTTGTTCTGATTTCAATTTATAGTAATTCCAATATTTATTTACATACTTTTAAAATGATACCAATTAAAATTTCCTTAAATGCATTAATTGGCCGAGTAACTTTGTCTATAATACGAGACTAGATGTCCATGAGGCTGAATATTTCATAAAGGATTGTAAAAAAAAAGAAAGAAAAAAAGAAATCCTGAAAACATCAGATAATAACTTTTATAGCAATGTAAAAACAATTTTGGTAGAATCTTCAACGATGCGATTTCTGGACCGTTGCAATAAGATATCAGCAGAAGAAGGCTTTTTTTCATTGCTACGGAAATTGGAAATCGTCAAATTATGCAGTATACGTGATAATTTAAGGTAAGAAATTTGAAACTTTAAAAAGTTCGGTAAAAGGAAAAATATCTTTTTCTTAAAGTTTCAACCAAATATTTCATTAAAAAATTTGGAAATCTTGTATTAATTTTTAGCGCAATATTTTTATATCTTAAGTATTTCATGCTACATATCTGTATGTTAGTAATGACTGTCTGATGCAAAACTGAATAAAATAAACTCCAATTCAAACTGTTCATAAATGTAAATTCCAAAAAATGGAAGTAATTAGGAAGCATTTGAAGAATAAAAATTAAGTAATTTTATGGCTGTATAGTTTGAAATAATAAATAATTACTTGTATTCAAAAATATAATTGACAAATGAAAAATGGAATTTCTGTGAAAATGAATTTGGAATAATTTTCAGCCTTCTGTATACTTTGGGCGATTTTCTTACATTGCCAAATCTTCGTACACTTCATATTCGAGAAGCGCTAAGTTTAGTTGATGTTCCACCACTGGATAAAATTTGCGCCCCAATTGAAGATCTTCGAATTTGTACACATCGAATTCGTATTCGACAATTGCTAGTTATATGTCGAGCTTTAGCAACCACTTTGCGACGTTTGGAATTATTATTAACTGTTATTGTGCCAGAAGGGCCTTCTACTGCTGAAGTAATTTATCGTTTTATTTAAAAATTTCGCTTTAAATTTATATTTAAAAAAAAAAAATCTCTACACTCTTCATGTAAACAAAAAAATTCAGAAGCTTAATCTAATTTATGTCTAGACGTTTAAAATATTTTAGAATCGTATCGCTGCTGTTATTGAAGTTGCAGAAACAATGACTACTATGGAACATTTGAGCCACTTAACGCTTGCACGAACTTTTCTTAAAGTAAGTTAATATAAGTTTTAAATATTATCGAATTTAAAAATTAAAACAAAAATTCACTTTTTTTTTTCCAAATTTTATTCAAAAAATTTTTAGCCTTCAACAAGCGAACAAATATTTGAACTTTTGAAAATGTTCCGTTCATTATCGACAATAACATTCGAAGCATTAAATTTAAATGATTTCGTACAGCTTGCAAATGCCCACTTACCTCCATCAGTACTTTTTTAGCTTATTTCATTTATTTTCTCTAATTTATAAATCAGTTATAAAAGTTTTTAAAAGATTAATCAATGTTTTAAAAAGTTACCTGTTATAATTTCAAAGTTATATTTCCAAATGACATTAGCGGTCTTTCTGGAAGAGCCTTGCTTGAATGAGCTCATTATTATTAGAAGTTCCAAACATGAGTATAATCATTTAATCTTAATGATTCTAATGAAATTCCAAAGTTTCTTAAAGCAATGCCAAACTTTAGTTTATTTGGTAATTTTCATATAATTTATTCAGACGAAACGGATCATAGTAACAGAATCAATCAAAATTGATCTATCATGGTACCCACTTAATTCTACCTCAATGGAATTTTTTGATGTTTTTAACGACGAAAGAATGCCAGTTAGTTCAATTTCTATAATTTGAAACATGATTTTTTTTTTTTTCCAATCCGACTTATAGTATATCAAAAGTTATCATGTTTCAGATCTTACAAGATGTATGTCATCGAGTGCAACGTGAAATCACGTTTCAACTTGGTCGACTTCGTGGATTTGGTCCAGCAACTGTAAATTTCAGATTGAGTCTTGTACGAATTTTGGGCAATAAAACATCGCCGTTACGGTTTGGAAATCGAAAAGGCGATTGTCGTGTATTTCTCTGGAAGGGACGTATTCTTACACGTAATGAATACTTGAAGATGAATGATATAAATATCGATGGAATTATGTGATATTCACTATCATTATTAATGATTATAAATGATAGACCACTAAATGTATGTAACAAATAAATAAATAAAGCAATCAATAATCTATGTCAAATTAACAATGTCAATTTTCTGATAACAATAGTATTGGAAGATTGGTAAGATTTGAATCTTTCTAGAAATTCATATTATCTATGAATGCAATTCATCTTGAAAATTAAAGGAATAATTAAATTGAAGAAAGTTTATGTATTCAAGCATTGATAGTTTGAAAGCGCATAATTCAGTTCATCAAAAGAAGTAAATAATTTCGCTTCTGATATTCTATCTTCACTTTAGGTAAGTATTTTTTTTCGTTAAAATTTAAATTACAACAAACTAGTTCCAGCAATTTTATTGGTTACATCTTATATTTGTTTTCCAATTTAAGGTTTCAATTTGAATTCAAATTAAATATCAGAAATGATTCAATTCTAAGCTTTTCCATCAACACCAATTGATGTCGATCTGGAAACAATAAAAAAAAAAGGAAAAAAAAAACGTGATTTTTGTAAACTTAAAAGTTTCGAAAAAACGACAGAACGAATTATTCGACTTTTTTTTTCTGGAAAAGGTAAGAGTAATATTTTGCAAAGAATCGATAATTGCTATTATTACTCCAAAAAAAAAAAAAAAGGAAAAAAAGCAAACAAACTGGTGATATATGTTTTTTAAATTTAAATGACGTTAGCTATTTCATATGATCAAAATTAAATGATATGAGTAATAATAATTATAAAGCGTACATTTCATTTATGGTCCCAAATCAATTATATTAAATCCGAATTACTACAATTTCATCATCTTTCTTATTTTATTTTCACACGAAAATTTCTTTGCATTTCGCATAACTGAATCTGTGAGATTTGTAAATTCCAGAAAGAAATGGAAAATTCGTTTTTTTTTTTTTTAGGTCAAGAGTTTTATGAAAATAAAATTGCATTTTTCTAATTGTCACTTACAATCTCAAATTGACTCTTTGTTGAAGAATAAAATTCTAATATGCTTTGAAGATGTAATAATGCTAATTTTAAAAAGTAACGAACTACTTTCAACTGAATGTCCTCCAGAAGATTAAGGAAGATTTTTTATTAATTTTTGATTTTCATCTGTATAAAAATCGATATTTGCTTTTTATCATCTCAACTATTTTGATAATATTATTGACTTCAAGCCAGGAAATACATTTTGTTCAAAGGAGCGCTAACTCTAGCTATCTTCTCCTCCGTTATTGATTCTCTCATACTTGGCTCAATATATTTTTTGCTTCTAGACTAAGCCATTAAGGAGTTATTCTTCTTGGCTTCCACCAACATCTCTTTCTCCTCTTCCTTGGTGTCATTTCCTATCATTCATACTATCGACCAGGAAGAATTCATTTTCTACATTCGACCAATCAATTACTTCATCTATAAATGTGAAAATAATGAATCTGATATTTCAAAAAAAAGAAAAAGAAATATCAAATGAGGACGTAAACATATTATTAGATTCTTTCAACAGAATATAGATTCATGATTTAACGAATCCACTAAAAATTTTTCACTAGAGATTTATGATTCTAAAAATTTCACTAAAGATTCTTCACAATAGATTCATGATTTAAAAAATTCACCAACAGATTCATGATTTAAAGAAGTTCTTATAAGATTATGACTACCTGAACACTACTATTATTTCATAAATTACTCCTTATTTGTAACCAAATTTTTCAGTTCAATTTCTATTTGATTTAATTTGATTGTTTTGAAACCATTACATTGCTTCAATCAAAAATTTCATCACATTTTCTAATTTTGATGTATCGAATCAGAAATCTGTCAGAATCTCCAGATTATTATTTATATTATTTCACTTGAAAGATAACTTTGAATTACTCAGAGTTATTTAGGAGTTGAACAAATTTTACGCACCTAGAAATTCACGTTGAATCCTTTTAGAAATTCACGCTGAAATCACGTTAAATTCTTCCATGCATTTTTTTTTCCTCTAAGAAACTTGCTGATACGTGTGAGAACATTCGATGAAGCGTTATGTCACGCAATCCGAAATGATTTGTCCATAATTTTGTCAAATTTTAAGTAAAAGATTAACTGATTGTTGTTCTGAGATTGAATTACTATCACTAAAAGTTTAAGCGTGATAATTTTCAAAATTTTAAAAAATTTTAGCAAATTTAATTGATTTATTTTAAAAGATTAATAAAATAATTCAAACGCTCCAATTGAATGCGATGATAATCGGCATCTTTTATTAATGAATATAATGATAATAAAACTTAAGATATGAAAGCAAATTTATCTGCAAACACTGCTGGAGGGATTTTTAGTTTTACAATCAAACCAGATTCAGATGTTAGCAGGAAGATTAATTAGTTAATTAATAGATTCATACCAAAATTTCAAATGAATCAGCTTTTCCAATAATTTGCGATAATCTTTCAATGCTTAATATCACTTGAAATTCCTATAAAACATGTTTACGATGTTATATGCTGCTATTTCAATTTTTTGTAAAGAATTTGAAAAAAAAAGAAATTGAATTTTTTAATAAAATAGTTTAAGAAAAAAAAAACATTTGAATTTTAGTAAATAATTTTAAAAATAAATTATTCATTCTAAAATTTTCAATTGCAATATATTATTGAAAATTTACAGTGAATAATTTATTTTTTTTGTTCATAAGAAAGTAAAATTTTCCAAAAAAAAAAAGGTGGAACTTTCCCTCATCTAATCGATATATGTCCGAGAAGTGAAGTGAAATTTTTAAAATAAATCTCCAGAAAGGAATCAAGTTGTTTCAACTAAAGTTTTCAAAATTAGATTCTTAATCAACGAGAGCAATAGCTGCAATCAATATCAGATGATGAGCGAATCGCTAAGATACAAAAATTTGTGATTACGAAAATTGAATTTATAAAAACAGAAATGGTTTTGGAGAGATGAAAAAGGAAGTTGAACATCTAAAAGCCAGTTTCTCTGCGAGCTGAATTTATGAAAATGAATTGTATGCGACAATATGAAGTGACAATAATTCAAGTTGCAATAGTTGCAGCTGATACAATGTAGAACTACTGATAAACTCGATAATCTTGCTTTTTTCTTGCCGACGGCTAAAATTTTAAACGAAATGATTATTGGAGGATGGCAAAATTGGATATTTGCTAACTTCAATAATTTAACAAAAAAAAAAAAAAAAAGAAATGTCATCACTTCATTTTACATTATTTCTTTTAACTTGCTATCCGATAAATATTCTTTTTGTTTCTTTTCTTTTTTTTTTTTTTTTTAAAATTTTACTTCCAATTAATCAACTTACCAAATAGTAATGTTGCTTTTACTGTTTTTTCATTATATTGCGATGGAAAAAATTTCGTTAAAATCAATTCATAAATTAAGACTAAATATCAGCAGCTTGTTTTTCTTTCTAATTAATCGCTTTTAATGATTAATAAAGTTTCGTTTCTATTCTATCCGCGAATTCATGATAAAAATTTTTACGAAGATCTTATCATATCAAAGCTATTGTTTCAGCAAGACAAGGATCAAATTTTCAAATAATTTTTTTTCGTTTTTTTTTCGGAAAGAATCATTTTCAACTTTTCACTTCATATTTGCATTCTTTTTTAATCTCGCGTAAAATTTTTGCAAATTTATGCTTTTATAATTACGACTAGTTTCGCAAATATGCGTGGAAAACTCGTAGAAATATTTGATTCATTCAAATAAAACGAATTTGATTGTCGCGAGGATGAATAGATAAATGAAACTTTAATGACATCTCAAATAAATGACGCATTAAATATGTCGCATTTTTTTATCATCTTTCTCCATCATCAATGATTAATACTTGAATAATGTCAAATACTTACTGCTAAAGTCTTGCTAAGTTCGATATTCTTTCTCTAAAATACATTTGCAAATCAATCTTTTTTAAACTAAATTTGAGAAATAGGGAAAATTGAAACACTGAATCATTTCGACAATTTAGAAATTCGAAAAAAGAATCAGAAAATATTACAATTTTAATTTTTACCACAATTTATTGGGATATTTCAAGTGAAAAAGAAAAAGTCTAGAAATCAAAAAATGATTTTAATAAAAAAGGATATCATATCTAAAGTTTTGTATTATTATTTAATTTAATAACTCTTTCCCTATTTTTTTTTTCATATTATTTCCTCAAAAAAAAAAAAAAAAAAAAAAAATCGCAACCTTATTCTAATTTCGTTGAAAAAAAAAACGAAACTTAATTTTACTAACTTTGATTTCCTTAATTAAAAATGTCAATCTAATTTAAATTTGATTGAAGATTAATTCCTAAAACAATATGCTTATATTGTCATCATTTGTGCTTTCGATATCCATCAAATTCATTGTACATGGCGAAGATTTATTTTTGCCATCAATAATGGAAGAATCTGAATTTCACTGTTCACGATTACCTATCACGTATTGTTGCGTAACACGTGTTCGTACAATGTGTCAAGAAAAATGTTTCAATATCCGTTGTGATTCAGATTTTTACAAACAAGGTTCGCTATTTTATCCACTTAATTAGCAATTTTTTTTTTTTTTTTTTAGTGCATGCTCATGCAGTTACATGCATTTGCAAACTTCTGAACGAATCACTATTGCTTGCTGATTGCCGCATAGCGAGCATTATGCAACTGCATGCATGCATTCTATAGTTCAATAATGAAATCAGAGTATTACAAGTTGGAAAAAACGAATTCAAAATTGTTTTTAATTTATCGATTAGTTTAGAAAGCTAAAATATTTTTCATTGAAATTTATACAATATCAATATCGAATTGTAGTGATATTTAAATCGGTTAATCACTAAGATAACATGAAAATATCACAGCTTAATTTATTTAAAACAAAAAAGTATAGTGCTAATTTTTTCTAGTCTATTAACTTAATAATTAATTAAACTTATTAATAGTTTAACTTAATAATTTTTTTTCAAATCAATATAAAATATTTATTTCATTACTTGCAAATGCTACTTCTACTACTACTCCTTCTACTCCTGAAACCACCACTCATCCATTCATCAAAACACGTACTACTATCAATCAATCTATGATGCTTCCTGTTACAGGTTAATTTAAAAATTATAAAATTTAAATTTAATTCCTCTTATAAGTAGCAAAAATTTTGTTTATCGATTTTTTGTTTTATAAAAAGTTTCTGATAATCAATCTTTTTTGCTAAAAAGAAGAAATATTTCAGCTGAGAAATTGAAACAATGGTTAGTCATACCACAAACAGTTTATAAAAATGGTTTGCATGATGGTGACACCGCAGACTTACGCAACAGTACTCAAATGGTACCTCTTTTTTTCAAAATATTTTATCATAATTTGGATATTAAAATTATCACTTTTCATTTCAACTTTTCGATTTTTCGAGACTCTCGAAAAATCTTGTGAAGGTTTAGGAAAAAAATGATAAAATTTGAAAAGGTCATAAATTTTTAAGAATTTAGCAAAAATTTTAAAGTTAAATTTAATTATTTATTTTCAGAAGTTATATTATAAGATTGATGATTATCGTCATATTATAAAGATTACGATTAAGATTATTAGTCGTCATATCATAATGATTATATTTATAATCTCAAGTAATAATTGCTAGAATAAATCTTATCATTATCATCATTCCATACATATTTTCATCCTTCATCATCTTATTTATTTCAATCGTATCACTAGAAGCCTTTTCGTTATTTCAATTTCTCACTAAAACTTTAATTTATCCATAAAATAATCCCAAAATTTTAAAAATTTCATCAATTTTATAAATCCAAATTCAATTTTCAATTAAATCTTAATAAAATTAATGTATTATTTTGATTTATTTGCATGCAATTATATGTAAATCCTATTAAAGCATGTAATAAAATATGCTAGCACTAATAATTAAACAGTTTGATAGATTTATTTGATACGTGAATTATCAGTGATTATGACATTATCTGTGATTTGATTCAAATTAATGAATTTAAATAATACGTAAATTTAAATTGAAAACTCAAAAATATCGAAATTTAGTTATCAAAATTATAATTTTAAAACATAGAATTTTAAGAAATTTCAGAAACAGAAAAGCCGAAGACCGTCGTTACGAAATTTACGTGAAAGAAAATACCTACCAATTCCAACAAACAGTAACGAGCATGAATCGCTGGTGGACATGTTAAGTAGTATGGATTATGAAACAACAGTAGACGTGACAGACGTGACAGGCGTGACAGATGTGACAGACGTGACACCACCTGTTACTGAATCAGTATCAACGTATAATTCTGATCCTGACTTAGAATCATTTCTTACAACAACAGAACTTGAAGAGTTAACTACTACCACCAGACAATCATTTATACATTCACACCAGGTTATACTTAAATTTATGTTTTAAGAATTCGAATACAATTTTCTGAATATAATTATCTCAAATTAATATGATTATTTAAAGTTAAGAATCACAAAGTTGTTCAATATTATTACAGAGTAATTAAATGATAACCTGATATAATTTTATGATTTTGTATGAAAAGGATTAAATTTTCATACTTCATAGATTGTTTGTTCATTCATCATTTTGATGACTGTCCGAAGCATAATCAACGATTTGAAAATTCCTCATAGAAATTTAATTTTCCTGAATTGAAACTTTATAAAATATATTTTCCTGAACAGCTCAGAGCAGGGCTTACTTATCATTACTTACTTTTCTGCTACAACTTTTATGATTAAGTGGGGTGGCGGGTAAAATATTTATAATTGTTTAGATATTTAAAAATTAATCAATATTATTTAGGAAAAATCTCTTCCATTTCTAATAATAAATTTCTTTAGTTCAGGAAAAATACGATTTATACGGAAAACTTTGGCAAATACGTTCATTTAACATCGTAAGTCACGTCACTCCAGCGTCAAATTGGCTACACAGCATTGACTCTAATACCAATAAGGTTAAATTGGAAAAAGGTATGAGATTTTAGCAAAAATAAAACTTTATTTAGTGAAATTATTCGTAAACTTTGCTTATTTCACAAAAAAAACTATTATATTCCGTCGAAATTTTACACTAATTGGAATTCTAAAGTCTTAAAAATTTAACGATAGAATATCATTTCTTAAAATTTGATTATATTTAAATGAATTTCATCATATGAAATTTTCACAGCACAATGTGGCGTTGCACCAGAATTTTCACCATGTATACCAATTTCACAAGCAAATTTTCAATTCGAACAATGTTGTCGCAACAAATTGCTTCCACCAAGTTGTCTACATTTGTGTAAATATGATGTAACGCAAACTGAGGTCAAATATACTTAATAACATATGTTAGCAATTATTTTAAACATTAAATTTTGTCCATTTTTGAATTTTCATATTGATTATGATACATCTCGAATGTCACAAATTTCCTTTGCATTAAAAAATTCGGAATTTTTTTAAATTTTAGATCAGCTCGGTATTTCGTACAGGTTTTTGCGGAATTTTACATATCGTACCAATCGTTCAATGTGCTTCAAATGGATCTGACAATAGTGAATGCTGCAGATACAAACAAGTAATTGCCAAAAGGTAATATATAAATATTCAACTTAACAAAAAGTAATATATAAATATTCAACTTAACAAAGTGCGAACTTTATTGGCACCCAAGTAGTGATTCTATTAAGTCAACCTCTCGAAATCATTTCGTTTTTTTTTTTTTTTTACACAAATGTTTAAGTTCACACTTTTTGGTTCGAATCTGATAAGTGATAGGTGACACTTAAAAGAATTATCAAGAAACAAGCTATAAGGGAAGATGCTTTTATTAATTTTCTCAAATTTAAGCAGTTTTTTTTTTTTTTAAATAGATCTTTCATCGGATGCTGACTTAACAACTTAACAACTTAAATTAATGGAATTTTCATAAGCTAAATCTTAATCATAGTTCCTGTGAGAAGTAAGAAATATGCTAGAAGAAGATGATAAGAAATTAAGGAAAGATTTACTTCCTGAATAAACTGGTAAGAGATAATCATGAGATTTAGTATAGTTACAATGTTTACCAACAGTATCAATATCATTTATTATAGAGATAATTTATAAATGATATGAAATTAAGGAAATAGTAGATAATTTATTTCCTGGGAATATTGATAAGAGATAATCACGAGACTTAGTAAACTTAAAATGTGCATTAAGATTAGCATTATCATTTGTTATAAAGATAATTCATAAATGAAAGCATGCATTGACACTCATTTGAATATCAACGCGTTATTTAAGAAAATCCTAATTTACAGTGCACCACAGTGTGAAATATTTTGTCGTTCCGGACAAGAAATTATCGGACTTGGTTTGCAACACTTGATTTGCCGAAAAGTAATGAACGAACTTATTGCTTGTCATTTATCTGGTTTACGAAATTAATACTGTCTCAACTTAAATTATTTTCGAAAACAGTAATAGCGCAATTTCACAAAAAAAGAAATAATCGTAAAATTGGAACAATGAGCCCCAATCCAAGATATTAGTGAAGTTTTTGTCAAATAAATCCAATGTTATTTGGATACTTTTATCAATGATGTCAATTCATCAGTGAAATTCTATTCCTGATTTGCACATTGCATTTATTTTGATCTTTTTTTTCAAAACCTAGAATTTAACAATTCTTTCATTATGATACAATGCAAAAATCCTAAATCACACGTGCCAATATTGGTTTTAGCTATGCAGCAGACTTGAAAATAAAAATTTTAAAATAAACCACGATGCAATACCACATTCTAATTGTAAACCGCGATACAATGTTCTATCTACAACAGTAAATCATCATATATCATTCCTGATAAAAAATACCATTCCAGATACACACGGAAAAAGTCAGCTCCAACACTAAACTCCACAATAGTTGTCGATGATATAATCGACTAACAGACACGCTCAAATATCGTTATAGGGAAAATATTTGAATATTTACTATAGTTCATTCGTCAGATAGACTGTCGGTAATTACGAAAGGAAATACACATGTGAAAGGATTTACTAAAATCTGGATAGCTTATCCTTTCAGTTGCATTTTTATTTTCAAGAAAAGCTTAATTACTTTCAAAGTTCCACTGGATTACTTAATTCTGAGAACTGGAAGAATATAAAACACTCTATTATTAGTAAGATAATCAGTTCATCAAAAAGAAATTGGTAAATGAGCATCAAATATGAAAAACTTTATTCAGAAGTATCTAAACTCGATATTTAATAATAAGCATGAGCAATTCAATAGTTAATTTAATGATTATTCCTGCATACAAGATTTTGTATATACATATATACAAGAAGGGGTAAGTAAGGTGACATTTCTAATTTCCATTGTTCCTGTATATAAAATTTTGTATATAAATATATACAAAATGGGATAAGTAAGATGATGCTTCTAATTTCCAGCTGGTATAGCTTCCAGATCTAATGCGATCGAAAAGTTGAACGCGTTCAACTATATGACTTACTGAAAAGCTCCATCACAATTTTGATAAAAAGTAGAACAAATCATCATCAAAATCTGGAAACTAAACCGTGCAGTGAAATAAGGTGATTATTAAAGGATATGCTTTCATTGGAAAATACTGTTGCTCATGCACAAAGAACTTATCTAGGAATTCTAAAGAAATGCGTGTCTAGCTCTATATAGAAATTCCTAATATATTCGATTCATAAATTTATAATAAATAATATAAAATTTCCAATTTATAAATCTGATAATTTTTTCCTAATTTTTAAGTTTATGTTAAATAATATAAAATTATATGATCAAATTAAATCTCTCTAAAATTCTATGATCTTAAATCAAAAAACAATGTCGGGTAAATTAATTAAAATATTCTTCAGTGGAATCAAGTAATAGCAAACTAGTTTCGATTAGCTTCGTTTAAAATCTGCAATATTCTCAGAAAAAGGTTAATAATGTCTAAATAAAGCGATACACATGCTTCGATATAATCTTCAGGTGAACTGTAATGCATGATACGATCAATATCGAATACCAAATATACAGAAAATAAAACGGCACCAAATGTAGCCATGAAGAAGTCAAATGGTGCTGATTGTATAAGCAGCTATAAGAAAAGTATTATTTCATTTCTTAAGTATTAAAACTACTTTTGAAGTAATAAGATAATTTTAAAATATCTGCTCCTTTTTTCATAAAAACTGCCTACTATAATGAAGCAGAAAAATTAAATTTAGTAATTTACAATATAATGCTGAAATGTATAAGTTTTGCAAGCATGAAATATGTACTTATATAAAAGTTAACTGAAATTAAAAACTTCATAACTGCAATAGAATCTAGATGGAAAGAATTCTATTAAAAAGTGAAAATACTTACATGCATAAAAGAGGCAGCTACGAAAATCATGGAAATACTGAACACTATAGCCCAATGTTTTTGAAAATCACGCTTTGACTGGGATGCTGTATATATGAAAAGGCTGATAACAGTCAATGCTGTTAGAGCAACTGCTTCAATCACAACCTTTACATCGAAAAAGGAAACTGAAATTTATCATAAAGTTCAAAATATCATGAATATATTAAAATCTTTCCGGTAGTCAGAAAAAGATTGGAAAGTTATTTCAAATTCTTTCAAGAATGATTGCTCACACGATCTGTTTAACAATAATTGGCATTTTCTTATATTTATACGTAATGCACACTATCAGTGATGTGAGCAACTGCACGACGGATTTGATATGATTCAAAATATTAAGTCTCATTTCACATCGTTATTATATGGTGTTAAATTTGAAAATATTCTAAAATCTGTTGAATATTTTATGGCGATAAGTAGAGAATTTAGCAGAAAATTCAACGATTAAAAAAATTAAATCTACATAAGCAAGGATTTTGATGATTTCTTTTCAAATTGTATTCCAATTTAAATAAGGATGTCACATATTCAATATTATTGATTCATCTATTTCCAGATGGATTATAACAAGTTATTACTAACACAACAGTCACCAACAAATTGTATTTTCAAATTTACAATTTTCTCTGGATCTACAAATAATGAAATTTTTAATCTTACCAAAAACACCTATGGTGATGGACTGCATAACAGTCCAAGATACCAGTAGTATGTAATTCAGGGGTACTGAACGAGCGTGAATAAACATTGCGAAAAGTAAAACAAATGAGCAGATGACAGACATTAATACAATCCATAATCTGAAAGTAAAGTAGTCCGGACATACATTTTCTTTTACAATTCCCATTTCATAATAAAATCAGGAATAATTAATGCCTGGACATTTAACGTTATATACTGATTCATTTTTTGAAATGATTTCAAGTTTTGTGGCCAGATGTATCTTTTTCGCATCCCAGTTTTTAGAATTTTTTTTTTTTTTTTAAATTCTAAATAAAAAGATAATCTCGAGTTTAAACTCAAATTTTAAAGTTATTTTTTGATTCCAGAAATAGCTTAAGTAACCATTATGCAAGCCAAAGCCATTAATGGTATGAAAGTTTTTCATCTCACAATATTTTTAGGTTTTTTGATATTTTTCGGCTATTTATATTATCATGAATAATCTAAAAATGTCAAATTTTATAAAAAAGTATAAAGGGAAGCAGGCTGCTTTTGGCAAACAATTTCTTATGCATTAATTACATTAAATCTAAGTTTACATTTTAGAATAAATTTTTTTTTCGTCTTACAAAACTGACGAAAAAATGTCAAAGATAACAATGATGAAATACAAATGGGTAATGCCTACTAATTGTTATTTTAGCTTATCTCAAAATACTCATCATCAGAATAAATTCTTATGAAAGATCATAGTAATCAATGTCAAACGAAATTTAACATGGATTATTGTTGTTCAAGGACAACAAATGAAAGATTTAATTGATGAAACTATTATTTTCTCAGAAATAAAGAAATAACAACTATCATTAAAGCTATTCAGAACTTTTCGTATGCATAGATTAGAAATGGTGAATAAGATTTAAAAGTGTATCAGAGGATTATAAAAATGGAAATGGATAAATTCATTTTGCTGAAGGTGATTACCTAAAAAATTGGAAATATATGCTACGTTCATCAAATAAGAATTAAAGTGTTTCGAAATCTTTGGTCAAAACAGTAGTAGGATCATTAGTAGAATTTAGAAACACATGACTTATTAGTTTCGATTATGTAAGACTGATTCTAACTATTTTTAACTACAATTCTAATATTTGTTTTCCTGATGAAATTATTTTTCGCTCATTATTTTTCTCATCGATATTGTCGTATTTCCACAATTTGCAGCAAGATAATGAATTTATCAACATAAATCAAATGATACATGAAACATCAAACTCCTATGGACCATATTAATCATCATTTAAATGTTATTACTGAGTTCTTGAAACCTTTTGAATATAAGTGTGCGACCATATAGGAATTAAATAAATAGTTCAATTCGGAAAATAAAAACTCGACACTAGTGATTTTTCATTTCTTTCGAACTATTAGCGATGCCGAATCGAAAGAGGGAAAATGAGAAAGATGAGAAGCAATGATTTCCTAACAACATAGAATATGTTTTTAAAAAAAAGTGTGCCACAATAAATTTAATTCGAAAAGGAAAAAAGAGCTTACTGTTCTTGTAAGAAAAGACGAATTTCTTTTGTTGCGTACAATGCCGTGCAAATTATTGCTGTAATAAGTAGTTGTACAGATAAAATGCCAAAAATTTTGCGCAGAAATCCTAAAAATTACACAAATTGAGTAGAATTTTGATGAATAATTAACTGCATGGAATTCCTAAAATTATTAAAATTTCACGTATCAATAAAAAAGCTATGCATTACCTGCAAGTAGAACAAATGCAAAAGATGACTAGAAACAGCACATAGTGTTTTTTCTACTGAAGTTCTGACTCGAGATTTTGGTGATTAAGATAATCTAATAATATGTATTTTTTGTCCTGCCTGTAGGTGGATAGTAATTATTTGATAAGAGAGCTGATAACAGTAACTGATAAGACAAATAACCATAACAATCAAGTCTATTTCTAATCTAATAGCGATTGTGCATTTCTTATACTACCTATGGTTAAAATAATTGGTAATTATTTGACAAGAAAACTGATAACGGCAATTGATAATAAGGCAAACAATCAAGTAATTAAGATAGTATCTAATCTAGTAGCGACTATGTATCTCCTATATTACCTCTAATTAAATAAATAATTACTATCTGATAAGAGAGCTGATAATAGCAACTGATAAGATAGACAATCATAACAATCAAGACAATACCTAATCTAATACTGACAGTCGCATATATGACAGATGCCAAATTTGTTATAGCTTTGTCGGAATTAGAATTGAAAGACCAGATTGGATGATTCTGCAATGTTCGTTTTCCATTTGCTGCTTCTTCGTAACTGGGAGGTGAGCCAAGTTCAATATCATCTTCAAGTAGTAGTGGTACTGTTGCCATCTGAAATTTTTGACAAAACTATTTCTTAATAAAGATAAATCCATTCTATTTCCCAAAATGGCTTCATTCATTTCAATTCTCAACCATATTTCTACTCTTTTTATTTTTACTTCCTTCTCTCCGCTATTTGAAATTTTTGTTGCCATCAATCTCTCAGGAAGAAATCATCTCTCCCATCTACAATTCCGTTATTAATTTTCCCCAACATATTCACCTCTTAAAACTTCTACCCCCATATTCATTCATCGAAATCTCCTCCCACATATTCATCCATCATAATTCCCCCAAATATCCACTTTCCTCTTGTATTATCCACCCCAACTTCCAAAAACATATCTATCCTTCACATCTAATCCGCAGCATTAATCAATTCTTCGTTACTCAATTGATCGTTTCAGAAATTACTACTCTGTGTTACAGCTCCGTTCTACTATTACGTATAATTCCTCAAGACAAGAAATGTAAAATGCTTCTGTCCGAAAAATTGATTTTACTGAATTGTGACAGAAACAAATCCTTTTGATAAAAAAGTTTCATTGGTAGACGGAAGAATGATTTTTCCTGTACGATATAAACAAATATTTGAGAATATTCAGTCAAAATTGACCACTGGATTATTCTTTTCCTTGTTGCTTTTAGTGAAGAATAGCAATCTTTGATTATCGATTTGCTGCTATCGCTGCGTCATTCTGGGTCGTTCTAGAAACTGTCGCTGCATCGGTGTAGACATTCCAAATTGGACTGTTGTAGGAAACTATGGAATCGAACTTCAGAAGTATTGACTTTACTCCAAAATCCGAACCTTTCAATTCTTTTCGGGGCTTCTCCTTCTTTCCTGATCTCTAACTGGTCAGATTAGATCTAATTTGACTGGTTTTTTTATAACTCTAATATAATTATATGATAGTTAGTTTAATTAGTAGTTAAAAGGCAACTGCATAAAGATTGATTTTTATCTATTCATTTTGATATAATAAACCATGTTGGCTTAAATCATCGTGCAATCTCGCCTCATGATTGGTCCACCTCACTTCGTTTGCCTGTTAATCGGAGCGTTTTGGCGGCAAACATGTTTATCGGCTTGTTGGCCCCTTCGAAGAAGTTATCTTCGCGTTTTTTGACTTTAACACTCCTTATTTGCAATAATTACATCTTTCGGATTTTTCCGATAGCTTCTATTATCGCGTATTATTCTTCAAGACGAGAAACATAGACTGCGGTTCATTGGCAGCGTTAGGAAAAGTGCAAAAACATTGAAGGTAACTTATTGGATATAACATTATCCAATTACTTCCTCTACGTGTTTCCATCTCATAATGTACATTTATTTTTTCGAAATTCAACAATTAAAGTTTAACAATCCAAGTTTTCGTTTTTTTTACAAGAAAAGACGAAAGATTTATTGAAGTAACGAGCAAAAGACAACGATGAAAAACACAGATGATTATTAAAAAATTGCAGAATTGAATTAACTTCATCGAAGACAAGTGCCATCTCTCTTTCATAATACATTTTTAAATCCTAGAAAGTTCGGAATTTTCAACAAGTAACGATTATTCATCTCCTAGATAGGCTATTGAATTTCTCCGTCATCATAATATTATTTTTTGGTTTCAATTTGAAAAAATCTCTGAAAATTTAAAAAAAAATTTTAATTTCATCCTTAGAAGTAAGAGAGAAAGTGAGCTTTTCTGTGGAAACTATTTCAACAAATGAATCTTTTCCATAATGTTCAAAAAATAATTCTTTTTTTTTTTGAATTTATAATGAAGTAGAAATTTTAAGTCCAATTGCTAGGTACAATTTGTTTTCACAGTTTTCTTTTTTTTTTTCATTTATTTTCAAAGAATTTTCCATCACTATAACGTCCAATTTATGATTCTCATCTTCCATTTCTACATTCACTGACATCATTGCATAATTATTTTCTAAACTTTCGCTTGCGACATTTTCGTACTCAGCTGAAAATAATATATTTGAATTTCCACGTTTGATTAATACTACTATTTGTAATAATACTATTTCACTGGATCTTAAAAAATCTTAAGCTTCTTTTTCACTGCTGAAAGATGATAAAGTTGAATTTCGACCTTCGATCCTATAATAATTCGAAAAATTTCTATTCTAATTCATTTATTTCCTAAAACAAACAAAAAAGTCATTATTTAATTCCATATTTTTAAAAGATTTTTAATTTTATAGTATTGTTGTGCTATATTCTATTACTATCAAATTATTCAAATCAATTTAATTTCAATTTCTTCAATAAGAGACGTATGAATTTCTAGCAAATTGCCAAAAAGAAAGAAAATAAATGGTTATATTTTATGGATTCTGTTTTAATTTGTTTATTAAAAAAAGGCCAGTTCAATTTTTTCATTCTATGAGTATTAAATTATCAAATAATTTTCACAATAAGCACCGAAATTTCGTTGAAGTTCTACAATATTTTCTTAATTCTCCATTACAGTCACCAAAAGAAAAAAATTCTTTCGATTTCATATGAGTTGTCCACTGGATGCTTGTAATTTCGAATTAAAAATTATTAAAACTTAATAATTGCTTTTCTCATCATCCATAATTTCCTAGATTTTCTAGGTCATCAATATTTAATGTAAGGCTTTAAAAATAAATGTCGCGGTCAAATCTGTGATCTTCAAATTCGATTAAAATAGAATAACCTCATCATGTAGATAACATTTCATCGCTATCATCGAGTAATTCCGGCACATTAAGCAAGCTAGAAAGCAATTAATTAATTTTTTTGCTGAAAAACTTGTTAATTCGCAGATTTTGTTAAAATGATATTTAATCTTTTTTTCAGACATAATTAAAATACTTTATGCAACAAAAAGATTGTTTGCAATAGCAGAATTTTTTTAATTTGCGTACCAATTTCATCTTTTTCTGATAAGTAGAACTAATTGTTTACTTTTCATGAGATGAACAGAAAATTTTTGCAAAATTTAGATGCCGATTTCAATTATTGCTCCTTCAACTTTGAATAAATTTACTTTAGCCAAAATAAGATACATTATATTGAAAACAAACCCTTCTTCCAATTCTTTGATCCTTTCCAACGATGTTGTAGCAGTCATTGATAATCCTTCTTTGACTGATAATTCCGGATTAATTCTGCGGATCATATTTGTTAAAATCGTTAAATAAATTATTTTTCTAATTGTATTTTTGGTAATTTAAATAATTAAAAACTTTTCAAATATTCTTCAAATTTGATAAGACAAGATTCAAATTTCCATCGAGGCAACCTTAAAATATTAGGATTTAATTTCATAATACTGCTATAATTTGAATTGAATTTTTTTCCACATTCTATAGCGAACTAATTTTACATGTTCTAAACAAAAAGAGCATGATATTTGTTAAACATCATGAAAAACGGCTATTAATTAGACTAAGCATTTTAATTAGATTAATGATTAGTTCAAACAAAAAGTCTAGTGCAATAAAATTGGATCAATGAAGTTTCTAGACTACTTTTTGGGACAGTTAGACTCCTAAATATCATGGTGCTATAAAACTTTACATATCTTTTTCGAAAGTCTTTGCATTATATCAATGCTTAGCTTTAATATGATATAAGATTGTTCTAAACCAACAAATAATATGCATAACCAGATATTACGAATAATTTACAATTCGATTTTTTTTTTAGAATCGCCAACTGATGACTTTTTAGTTGTGCTTTCTTTCACAGTTTCATCTCTTATCATTTTTTTCTTCTTCTAAAATCGTTTCTGCTGGACTTATTGATAACCTAATAGGAGTTTGTATTGTTGTTGTCATTGCTACCCTAAAAAACAAACAATCGCTTCTTTTATTTTGAGAAAATAAAAAGTTTTTGAGAATTTTTTAGTTGAAAGTGCTAAATTCAAAATTTTGATAGCTAAATTAAAATTTCAAAATGCAAATCATCTATTTGTTAATTCATTAATTATTCAATGAAAATATATATATCAAATAAAAGTAAATTAACAAAAGTACAAAATCGAATTTAGTTAATAAAAGACGTATATTTAAGTTTTTATGAAGTTATCTTCATAAATTTGCTGGTATCATTACTTCTGAATGATTAGCTATGAAGGACATAGTGAAATTATCATCTTCGATGTATATAATTATCAATAATAGATCTTTGCATAATTTAGGATATTACTGAAATATCTAAGATACTGTGGGAGAGCTGATCTTACTAATGTATCAAAAAAATACCAGGTAATATAAATCACTGTTAATTAAACTAATGGATCAATTAAATTGATTTGCTGGTTTGCATTGTGATAAAATATTCTGTGCAAATGTAAAAAGTATGCAAGAAGGAAATGGCTAAATTGAATTAAGTTTATGAAAGCATTAAAAATTTTTATGATAACATTTCATGACATCTACTTTATGATAAAATTGATAATTTTACCTTCCGATATCAGATGACAAATTTTTCGATGAATTTGATCGAAAAATATTCAAATTGAACATTGATTGTCTATTCTCTTCAGCTATCAAAGCTCGTTGATAACGAAAATAACAGTATATGTTATAAGTAAATAATATTGCATAACCAATTATAAAAATCCTGAAAAAAAAAAAACGGATTTTATTATTAAATTTTTTATCATTGGTTAAAAGATTTTTTAATTTATTAAAAAAGTAGGTAGAATTTCTAAAAAAAAAAAAAAAACAAATTGATATATTTATTGGTTCAGAAAATAATTTGTTGTCTTATTCTTATTTTCACAGTCAAACTATTTATCCAACTATTATTCTCACAAATAATTTCAAATCACAAAAAAAACTCGTTGAAGATAATTCAAAAATTCAAAAGCGAAATAATCACGCCATGTTAATATAAATTGCAACACGACATCGATCCATAGGATTTTGTCGAATTAATTCTTCAATAGCAGCTAATTGTTTTTGAATCTCCTTTCTACTACGTGGCATTCGTGGCATCACAATGCGAATAGTTTTTCCGAACAATTTCCACGTGTATGAACGCTGAAATAATGTGGGTTCTCAGAAATTAAGTTCTTTACATCATAATTCAGATTATTATAATATTTATTTTTCCAAGTGAACTTAAATTGCAAAATTAGCATTTTTAGATTTGTTTAAAAAAGCAGAAGTACTTCTGCCTAAGTATTTAAATTATAGTGGGATACATTTTGCGATCATATTGCTATTCTAATCTTTCTAAAACTTCACTTTTCTGAAAATTAAAGAAAATTTTAGATAAGCACATAAATTTTCCCATCATTTTAAGAAATTTCAAATTAATGAATCTTTTTTCTTTTTTTAGAAGAAAAGACCTTGCCATCGAAAAATTCTGCAATTGCCCAAAAAATTTTGTCATACACCATTTTAACCACACGTTTTATTTTCGTCCATACCTGATCGATTATTCCTTTTGATGATGGATGCCTTGGCTTGCTGTTTCTTGCACTAAAATTTTATTTTAGAATTTTGCAAAGTTTTAGAATTTTAAAAAACTAAATCTGAACAAAGACTTCTTTTGGTCTGATAAAATTTGCAAAATAATTTGACCATAGCTTAATTTTAAAACTGTAATAGTGATAAAATTAGCCTGACTTTCCAAACTTGATAGAATTTCAAAAAAAATTTTTTAGTCATTTCGTTATTTAAACTGATGAGTTTTAAAATTATAAATGTGGGAAATTGTTTAAGTAAAACAACATTTTTATGAAACTAATTAATTTTCCATGGGAAATGATTTTAAAGGTGAGACAAAAGAAAAAGAAAAAAAAAACCTGACGAAGTTCTCTTTTTTGGTTTGTGGAACTTTTTTTGATGACACAATAGCTATTTCACTGACAGTGGTTAAAATCATTGCCCAAAGCCATAAATTCATTTTTCAGAATACATAGGCATGAGATGATAAGTTAAACTTTCATTAACTAAATTCAAACAAAAACTTTCCAGCCTGGCATCCAGTAATTGCTTCCTGTGAAATAACTAATATGTAACCATGAAATAATTTAGTTAGACCTATTTTAAGCGGCCACACTTGGCTCTAAAAGAAATTTTCTCTTTTATCAACTTGAAAGTAGCTAAAAATAGAATTTTTTTTAATATAAAATTATAAAGAATGGAAAAAAAAAACTTAGTACCAATTTTGATTCTTTAAAATGTAGTAAAAAATGGTAAAAAAATGTGGGATTTATTGATTAAAAAGATTGGAACCAGACATTAAAGATCAATGGACTATTTTCTCGCATAAAGAAAATATATCACTTAACATTTCTATTAAGGTTAGTATATGCAATTTGCATCGATTAAAGCTACCCGCCAAAATTTGCATATCACTTCGTCGAGAGTATGTGATGATTCGCAGTACGGAAGTAACAATTGTTGAAAACTTGCAGGGAAGTTAAAGTTGCAATCATTAATATGCAAATTCAAAGACTTCATTTTTACTGAAACATTCAATTTTAAGGTTAATTGTAGGTCAAATTTATTTTTCTCTTTTTAATTCGATACTTTTTTTTTCATAGATTAAAGTTAAACAGCGAAACCTTCTGATGGAAAATCTTGATTTCCTTATAGTTCAGTGATGATCTAGTTTGCAGTATCATTTCTTGTTGTGCAATAGCAGCATTTTCTAGAAAAAATGTTGAAAAGTTCTTATATGATGGCAACTTTACATAATATTTAAATTTTATTTAAATTTTATTAAATACTAACTAATATCGCCAAATTATCGGCTGAATATATTATCAATATTCATCAAATAATAATTTGTCTTATTTCAATCGATTACCATTCTTTTTTTTTTTGAATTCTATAGTAGCACTCTCGAGGAACTTTCAGAATCAATTTTAATCACTTTTGTTTCTTTTTGTCAGCAGATCAAATTCTCGCATTTCAATTAATAATTATTTTTATTAATTTTGGATAAAATAGTATTAAAACGTTGTCATTGTTTATTTTTTATAGACTTAAAGCTGTTTTAACAGAACATTGCCTTCATATCTCGAACGGACTACTTGCCATAGGCCAAGAAATCACTTTTTTCATGATATTTCAAGAGAACGAAACTTTAAATTGGTGGTTGCTTTAATGATATTTTAGAATATGATCTTAATAATGCTGTTAATTTCACTTGCTTCTCGATGATGAAGATAATAAGAAATAATATTAAAAAAAAAAAAAATCGACTGTTCGATCAATTATATCTAAATCGTAAACAGTTGAAAATCGGAAGTGTAAAGTTTATGTAAATATCTTGGTATACGCAAACTATGCTATAATTAATAAATTGTAAATTTTGTTGTGCTATGGTGGCATGAATTAAAGAAATTTCATTATAAAAAGAGTTATTATCTGTTAAAGGAGATTGGATCCATTGTTCTTATCAGTATTCGACGAGTGGTGCTTTCCAAACTTTATCAAAGTCCATCAGTTCCCATCACCAATAATTCGCTTGTAACTTCTCTACTATCAAAAAAGGAGTCCAAATTATCAATTGTATTATCAGTTGTATTATCAAATGTCGGTTGTATGTATTATCGTATTATCAGTTGCATTATCAAATGTCGGTTGTATGTTTTATCGACATTCATCATTTTCTTAGTATGACGTGGTTATTGCGAATAAAATTGTCATAACAAAGACTTTAGTACACAGCAAAATCATCTGTACCAAGTTCCAATTTTCAACAAAAAATCTTGCACAAATTTCTTTCATAACAAAATTCAAAGATGAAGACCATGAGAATCATAGATTATTTAGATTCTTTGCTTAAACTGTTATTGATTCTACCCTATCAATGCTGTATTTAACAATGTTGATTCTTCCCAGAACATTCACTTCTTACTTTCTCTATTCAAATGAAGTAAAAATATTTTTGAGAAAATTGTTTTAGTTATTAGTACGAATTTCATTAAAAAAAAAAGAAGGAAATACTTAAAATTCTTCAAAAAAAAAAAAAAAAAAAAAGGTTTAGAAATATTCCAAAATACATTAAAATTTCAAAAAAAGTTATTTTTCTTCATAAATAATATCTCAGTATTGAAATCAACCATTTTTGAATATGTAAATGATTGAATTTATTTAGTGGATTTTAAAAGAATAAAAAAAGATCAAGTTGTAATGTTAAGCTTTTGGAATACGAAATGAACTTGCCATATCAAATAACATTTCAATATATACAGCGGACATACCAAATATCATTTTTTATAAAAATTCCTTCAAATTGAATAAATTTCTTACGCAAAAAAAGGAACGAGAAATTTTGTGGAAATTTTTGTCATGAGGATAGAAATAAATAAAAACAATTAAATTATGCATGAAATAATGTAACGAGCTTGAAAAAATATGCAAAATTCTGTGAAAAAATACGAAATAAATTTTTGTTGAAATATCTTCAATTCAAATAATATAAGAAATACATATATCCGCAAGCGAATAGCATGCCCAATGCTGAATAAAATACCACCGAATCCATCGAAATTGAGTAACTAAATTTGATATATTTTAAATATTATTGATTTTTATCATCTTTATTATTTTATTACAGTTAAAATATTGAGTGAATCATTCATTGTGAGAAAATGTGCTCATATAAATTTTGTAATGATGGAGATCAAATTCAGGAAAATTTCGTTCTTTCTACTACTTGTGTTCATAAATTCACTTTCTGCTAAAATTACCGTTTATTTTCATCTTCTTTCTCGAACTCCTTATCATATGAATATGTCATCTTCTCTTCCTGAAATTTTTGACTGATAAAGTTTTCAAAATAGCGCAACCATTAACAGTCAATCATCGTTTTTAGCAAAGTTTTCGGAAATTTTATCTATTCTTTTTATAAAAAAAAAATTTGTATGCATTTTCCATTATATTCAGAACTAAATTTTAAAATACGAAAAGTTTCTAAAAGCTTTATTATCAAAAAACTTGTAAAAATTTTTTGCAGTAAGCTAAAAGAAATGAGAAAATTACTTTTAATAAACAAAAACTTCAAAAATATTGGAGAGAAAATAGCTTTTCGAATAAACATTTTTTTTTACCTCAACTATTTCGCCCACCAAATAATTCTCTTTCATTTGTCGAGCATCAGTTGAATGTCCGATATCTTCATATTCTTCAGTAGCATCATGACCACCCAGCTTCAACAATACTTCACTACCACCTGGATGCTGAAATTATCACCTGATATTGAAATTATCATTTGAATGCTGAATACTAAATTACCCCAGAAAACTTTATCTGCAATTATAATGTTAATTTAAATATTAATAGCTGCTGAATATACGGATTTTATAATTGAAGTTGATCTAAAAAACATTGAAAAGTTATTGAAATAAACTTGCCTCATCGAGAAATTTAGTGAGGTCATAAACTTTGTTTCCGATGCAAATCCATAAATTATTACTAGTATTGTGTTCTGCTACCTCTGCTCGTGTCATTTGTTTTAATTCAGTCATTTTTCCTTTAAAATGAATTGTTAGTAAATATGACAAATTTGGAGAATTTCTTGACTTCCGATAACATAAATTTCAATTTTTTTTAAATCAATAAAATTTTATTTAATTTAAAACAAGAAAGAGATTTTACTGATAAAAATTTACATTATAAACATGAAATAAAAAGCAAAATTTATATGTGAGTAGTGAAAAGAAAAGAGGAAAAGCTGTCAAGTTTTGATTCAAGTGCAAATTCGAGTATAATTAACAAGACGCTTCTATCATTAATTAAATGAAATACGAAATTTCAAAACCCAGTAAGTTAACAGATAAATTTCTTTTTAATTCACAAATTTCCAAATTCATCTGCATTATTACTTAAACCAATCTATGTTCAAGTTTTTTTCAATAATTAGAGAAATAGAATTAAATAATTGCAACTTCATTTTAAAATTGAATAAATTCTACAAAAAATCCATCAAACAACAAGGTAAAAAGGCTGTTAAAAATCAAACTGCCGGAAGAAAATTCTCTTTCTGATGATTTGGTAATTTGGGACATCACAAAATGTAATGGAAAGATTCTTCTGGCGATATTCATAATATATAAATAAGAAAACAAAGAAAAGGATATTTCGTTAGAAATGTTGGAGAAAAATCTGATTTTACTCGTACATAATGTGATTCGCAGATTGGTTGGATTTGAATTGATTTTTGCTGCTACTGTGACTCAGCAAGGTCAGCAATGGGAAGTTTGCGTGACAGTAAGGAATCCTCCTAAGACTTAATGACTGATGGAAGAATAACTATTGATAACAACAACATCAAAGAATATCTAGCTAAATTGATCATTCTCGCTTATGTCGATCGGGATTGTCGAATTTTTGCAGTTGAAATGCCAATTTGGATCGTTGTACAATTGTTATATAAACTGTTCTAGAGTACTTATAGCAAAAGTGACTGTTCTCTAAAATCCGAACCTTATATATTCTATCGATGCTCCTTCTTCTCTGATATCCTATTTCTCGCCTCAAAATTGGTCGACCACTTTGTTTACCTGTTAATAGGAGCATGTTGACGGTAAACATGTTTTTAGTGTTTTAACGGGAAACATGTTTATCCTTCGTTAGTAAACGTGTTTCTAATAAACATGCTTATCACCTCCTTTTGGTGATAATCATGTTTATTCATTTTGGAGCGATACATGTTTATTTTTTTGTCTATTGTTTTGGTAGTAAACACGCTTATGGTCAATTTGAAACTATTTTCATGCTTCTTGAGTTTTAACGTTCCTTGCTTATAATAAGCCACCTTCCGGAATTTTCTGGCAGAAAAAGGAAATAACTAAAATAAATAACAGTACGATGCTTTCTCTTAACTGAAAAAAAGTCCGAAAAAAAAAAAGGTCCCTATTTGGTCCGACACAGAATAAGCACCATAGTCAATTTAATAAAAACTCAAAATATACATCAGAAAGAAAGAACTGCTATTGAATAATTGTGATATTAATAAAAATCTCTTGCTCTGTATTGATTCGTTGAATTATGTTTTTTCTATTTTTCATATTTTCACTACTTTTTTTTTTTTTATAAACTAGATGTACGCTCTACGTGGCCAGTCAAGTTAGCTATATAAATAAAAACATAAAATATTCGTTTGTTTAAGATCTTAAATCTCCAAGAGTTCTTAAACACTCGCCTTATTTATATTAGTTCAAAATCTTAGATTTCCGAAAGTTCTCACTTATTGCTTTAAAATTTTGGCATAACGTTGAATATGCGCATGTTTTTATATATTTTTATATCTACGCGTTGCTGTTGTAGCTCAGTCTGGTTAAGTGGAAAAGAAAGAAAAGAGAAAGCGTACGTTTCTAATATCTTTAATTTCACATTGCTTGTGGGTATATAATGTTATTTGTTTTTTATATCTTTGTACATATAAAGATTGTCTGGTCTGCCAACTCGCGAACGCATATAATTGCTATAATTACAACATATGTGAGAAGCAATCCGTCTCTAAATCTAAACTGCACAATTCTAAAAATTAGCCCTGAGCTTTGTTGATGTTAAATGCAAACAACGATCGAATTAGGGATTGCAATCTTTTAAATTAGAATGGCATATCCATCATAGGAATACGAGAAATGAGGAAATCTTCACCTTTGAAATGTCCTGTCAAGATTGTTGCTTTTATGACGCTGCTCATTAAATTTTTTATTGCATGCCGCATGTCATTGCAAAGTTTTGGCTGGTTGGTATTTTGCAACATGATAATTGGCATGCCAATTTTCAGTTGCAGCTTTTTTTTTTGGAGGGCATCCCTGGCGGCTCGAATACGTTCAAAAATTCTGCAGGATAATTAACCGCTTTGTCTGCTTCCAGAACAGTGTCGACGGACTTACATATGACTGCCTGTACCGCAAAGTCCATGTATCATATTTTTCGTCACAACTTCGTACAAATCCATATCGACGTCTCATCGAAAATTTCGACGCAATTTACATCGTCGACTTCGTTTGAAGTGATTTTTTCATAAGGCTAGATTAGTATATGTGCGTGTGGTACATGTGTGGCAATGCATATGTGGATTGCTAAAAGCAGTATATGTGCATGTGGCAGTCTTCTCCCATTTCACTGACTACAACCAAAACCTTCCGATGCACAGATAAGCAAGCGCACAGACCGAAATACATCATGTTTTACAATGAAATCCAACAACGATTTCAACCTTCGTCTGGAAACAAATGTTGTAATGTCATGCCTATCCATTGGCGATTGCCAAGAAAGTAAGAATTTTTGTATATTGTCCCAAGCTGGATTGCAAGTAAATGTAATGAATAGGTCTGAATGTCCGTAGTGACGAAGCACGCAATTGCATCTCGTCATGCAAATGATGTGGCTTGCCTGTATATGAAGATGGCGAAATCGCTAGTCTTCCAGCGTTAGTTGTATTACCGTCATTTAGGACTGCATCTCGCAAATGAATGTGTTCTTCAAAGCGAAGTTTGATCTGATTCAAACGGATGAATTTCAAACATCCTGTTTTAATTTTTGCATACATATTTGTTCTGTATCGAATGGATTAGATAGTTTTTAAGCAAAGTGAGCAATTGTTTTACAACCTCTTTTTGCCTTGTTATTTATTACAGCTTTAACTATTGGGTTATGAAATGCAAACGCAGCAAATGCATCGATTAAAAATATTGTTAATCAATATTTTCTTTTATAATGTTACTTATAGCATGTATAATTTCTTGTTTTGCTCCATAGCTAACCGCTATAGTAAATAATAAGCCATCATATTTTATTTATTGCACTCAGTTCATCTTCACCTGGTTTTATTGTCATTCTAGAGCTTAATGCTGAAATCTGTGTCTTATTCTCAGCGCTTGACGCTGGTATAATATATTGTCGCAAGAGAAATTTATATCATTTCTGTGATATAATGGTGAAACAATTGACGGAATTTCAAAATGATTGTCTTCATTCTCTCGAATCATCAATCGGTATGAAATAATAGTTTATTGCACTGCATTTTTTATTTGCTTCTTTGCCGTTGACTGAATTTATCATCTTAATATTGAAGTGATATCTATCGGCAACATCCCAAAAAATAATTGGATATTACAGGGTATCGTAGCATCGATGAGTTTCTGCAACTTTTCCAACTGATTGTTTCTCAAGAATAACATCGCTAGTTTGGAACTAATTTCCGACTATAACAATTGCCACTTCGTCTAGAGTTGGAACATTGAATCTTCGCACATGTTCTCCAGCAGGCATTTTTTAGTATGAATAACAATCTTGTGTGTGTCAGATAGCATCACATCAATGTTGTTCAAACGCACTAAATTGTTTTTTTTGTTTTTTTGTTTTTTTTTTTTTTTGTGACGAAGCTATTGCAATTTGCAAACTTTTATGTTTATGGACCTTTTTATGTCGATATAAATTCCGCAACGTGCATTCATTCCATCATTGCTATCATCAATGAAATACATTTCTAGGAATTTATGCTAACCATCCGGCAACGGAAGCAGGGAACTGGCTTTATGATAAATTTTTCCTTTCACTTTAAATGTTGACATGAATTGTGTTGTTACGTTTTCTGCGCCGAACGATATCATTTGGAAACACGAGTTGTATTTTCTGATTTCAGATTGGAAACGCTCTGATTCGACGGTTTATCCGGCAAGCAAAGTTTATAATTGTCCCAGCGGCTCTCCAATTGAAGGAGTTTAATTTTTCCGGCTACGCAACACATTCTTTACGTTTCTCCATTAAATTTTGAAGCCTTGCAAAAAGAAACACTTCATCAGCTGGATCAAACCGGAATACAAGCCGATTGTAATCGTGTGATTACTGAACATGAATTCGTGTTTGATGCTGATTTTCTGTGGTCTACAACTCATTTGCAATGCATCTTATATCAGATAGGTTTGCTCCTTTTAACATCAACTCACCATCAGTTATCATAGCAGCCAGTGCATATGTACCGGTTTCCATGCGATCTAATGTTATTGTGGAGGTTTTCTATGCATTCCCCTACTGACCTCACTCTTCTATTCCATAATTAATGAATATCATCTGCAGATCTTTGGCACGACCAAAGATCTGCAGATGATATTTTCATGATGACGTTTTTCATCCTCTCGGCCTGTCACGTTCAATCTGTTCAGAACAAAACAGATCTGAAGCTGCAGAACATGACCGACGTGCACGCAACAATGCATCTTCAAGTCTGGCTGCACTTCACTCTGCTCTCATTTGAGCCGTCTTCTTTGCTCATTAGCTGATGCCTGTTCTTTTTTAATTTGATTTGCAGTTAACTATTGCTTTCGTTCCGCTGCGTGATACAACGAACTATGGATCAATTAAAGCAGATCGATTGTACTGAATTGATCTCAAAATTGACTTCTTGCTAAACTTGAAAATGAATTCGAAACTGTTCAATTGAATTGCTGGACAGTTGTTGCTGCTGTGTCACTTTTTAAAAATTATATATGGAAAAATTTAAAGATATTTAAAAAAAATTAAAAAATACTAACAATCGTAAATGTTCGTTCATTGAAACTCTGAAATCTCTGAATGTTCTTATCTATTGCTTCGAAATTTTGGTGGAATACGCGAATACGGAATACGGAATACGGAATACTGGAATACGCGCATGCTTTTATCAAGCGTACTGAGCGTTACATACTGAAGATCACGTCCACTTTAAAAAAAATAGGCGTAGTCAAAAAATTCAGCCCATTCACTTATTTTCACCCCTCATAAGTGTGACACGCAAAAAAAGTAATTATATCTACATAAATACAAGCACCTATTCGAACGCAAAGTTATTTCAAAATTTGAAAGCAATCGATGATGAATTTTCGGAGATTTAAAGTTAGTAACAATGAACATTAACATTTTCATTTCCATAAAAGATAAAGAAAAAGTTCATTCAAGTCAAAGTAGAAAAGAGAAAGGAAAATTGACATTATTTCCTCGCTGTAAAAACTTTTAATGAAATTAGTCTTCAAAAAAAATCTCTTTTTTCTCGTTGTATTCGAAAATTTGCAATAAAATTTACATTCTATGCTAAACAAAGTTGATTTCAATGAGTGAAGATGATTCTAAAATCAGATAATCTTTCTAATATTTTATCAAATTATCGCTTAATCTTCGGAAAAATAAGTATTATTTTATTTCAGATATTTTCAATTACAATTTTAAGATTACGACAGTGACATGAACAAAATGGCATATTTTTTTTAAGCATAAATATTGTTGATCGATTCATAATTTTTTAATGAAATAATTGCATTTCACCACTTTTACATCAGGCAACCAATTCCATAGTATTAATAGCATTTAAAATAAAGTTTTTTTTTTTTTTTCAAAAATAGAAAGAAATAAAATTGGAAAGAGTTGGAAAAAAATTTAAAAAAAAAATGAAAACAATTTTACGAAGTAACAGAAATATCAGCAAACTGCAAATGAAACATTACCGATGCTTTGACAAAAAAAAAAAAGGAGGTTGACTTCTAGGGTTATATGGGGAACATTATCGATGCTTTAAACGAAAAACAAGCAGATTGAATTTTAGGATTATCATTCTTTGATCTTGATAAAGGAACGACAGCAAAATGATTTCAAAAGAACGTTATATTGTATGTTACACTTTCTTAATAATTTCAGATAAGTGGAAAAGTAGAAGATAGGGAGAAAGAAAGAGAGAGGGAAAAAGAGAATCTACAAACTTGGTAGAAGACGACAATATTGACCTTTTATTCGGCATTACTCACAGGACAGATGATTGATTCATTAAGCCATGAGTAGTAGAAAGAGCGGACTATCAACAGTGATAATGGAAATTAGTTTTAGAAATCTTTTCAAAATATAAAATTATCAAGAAATCAATGATCAATATTTATTTTACACTGAACATTACGTTCATATATGGTTGAATGATTTCGAATAGTCTACCGAAATATAATTCGATTAAAAATTAATTAAATATTGAAACCGAAAATGTTCTCTGGCAAATAAAAATGAAGTGGATTTTGGACAATTAAATCGATTTTTGATATCTGCAAAAATTATATTTTGATAGTGTTCGCTATTATTTAATAAAAATGACAAAATTTTAACTTGCAATATTGCGCATTTGAAAGAACTGACTTTTCTGTCGTAAGATGTTGAAGCCAAAATCGCAACACATTTATGAATAACGAATAATGAATAATATATAACAAATAATAATATACGAATAACCAACAAATATATGAAATCTGCAATAAATAACTATGAATGGAGCATATTTCGAATTGTTTGTATCTAATTTTAATAAAATTTTAAATTTCATTTGTAATTTCAAAATCATTTAAAATACTTAACATCGATTTAATCGAAAAGAAATGAACTGGTCAGAGAAATAAAAAAACATATTCAATGGTTTGTTCCATTTTTTGAAATTCTTCCTCGAATGCATCTTTTATTAATTTAATGATCAATTTTTTCCCTCAATTCAATGCTATAATTTTACATTCTAAATAAAATGAATTACACGTTTTCTCATTTGTTTGTTTGTTTGTAATAGTCTCGAAGATAAAATTTCTGTCAAATAGTTTCAATATGACAGAAAAAAGATTTAACTGATATAAGCAATTCTCGAAATAATTTAGTGATTTCATTGATGCATTCTTTCACATCATTTTCGGTCACTAAAAGACAGAAATTTTGAGAAAGATACAGAGGGCGTAAATGATCAATCGATAAAAATCAATCAATCCATTGATCGATGCAAATTTAACATCAAAATTCTGTTTTATTTCTCTGTCATGCATATATTCCTGAACAACAAGAGTAAACAAACTAGAATGGATACTTTTATTCTTCCTGATAATGTTCATTTTTTTGTCACATATCCATTCAATAAAGGTGATAATCTATGATCTTCGTCATTACTATACGATGACAACCTATGATCTTTATCATTACTACACTCTCATTCTTTTCTTGACAACAAGATGAATGATAACACGACAAATATTTGCTGTATATTATCTAGTAATTATATTGATTATTCGTGAAAAATTGATATATATGTGTTTTTGCGTGTATACACGTATTTGCACGTATGTACGTGCAAATTTGATTGACGGAACAGTGATTCTTCGTTTACGTTACAAGGAATTCCGTTTATATTCCTATTTGCACGTATGTGTACATATGTACCTACGTGTGCGTATATATGTGTATCTGCGTTTACCTATATATGCATACCTGCATGTGCGTGTATATGCTTACACGTCTTAATGCGTGTGTATGTATATGCTAATTGCGTGTACGTATGTATGCGTACTTACGTGTGCGTATATATTTAAACATAAGCATACATACGTACACGTATATAAGTACATGTATAAATGCGTAAATGTGTATACGTGTACATGCTTAATTGCGTGTACGTGCATATACATATCTGCATATATGTGTACACACTTATATGCGTGCGCGTGTATATATACACATATACGTATTTATACACATATACGTATGCGTATATATACGCACGTGAGCGTCTATGCGTTTTACGTGTGTGTGAATCAACTACGAACATTTTTTATCTCCGGAAAAATAGAGTGCTGCAATAGTCCGAAATATCCAATGACATAGGGCGATGGGTTTTTGATGAATTGTAAAAAAAAGGGGACGAGAGGTTGTATTTTTATGCTCAGTTGTGATATTATTGATAGTCTGTGTTACGTGTTGTTTACGTGTTGTCTCACGTGTCATTTTTTGTTTTGACTGTATTTTATCAGTCACTTTTCAAGCATAGGTCGAGAAAACCGATTTTTTTTTTAGAATATAAGTGTGACGAAATAATCAAAAATCTTTGTGTCACAGAAATATTTTGGTATAAATAAGTTTTTGACCTTTACGATATAATTAACAAATGGTAAATTGTGCGAAAGTTGTAATATGAGCAGGACATTCAGTCTTTTGCTCTAATCGATATTCGATGAACAGAGCATTGAATCCTTTGTTCTATTAGATTCGATCTGGATTCAATCTTTTATTCTTATCAGGAATTCGGCGAGCCATGTGGTTCAATTCAACTCCAATTCTTTATCAAACCCTATCAGTTTCCAATCCCAAATCAAACTCCCTATTAAACTTCACAACTCTCCATAAATTAAAGAGTTTCAAACTACTGATTGTATTTTCGATATTCGTCTATAAATTGTATTGTAACACTACTTTCGACGATAAATTACGATAAGTTAGTTGCGATGATATTGGTTACGGCGATAAATCACGTCATAACAAAGCCTTCATCATACAACAACTACACCTACTCCGGGTTTTCAGTTCCCAAGAACCTTTTACAAATTTACTTTCATGACAGCATGTGAATGTATGTTGGAGGATTAAATCTCTAAATTTAAATTTAGAATACTGGTATGCTAATTTATTGGGGAATTTATCAAATTTTAGATGAAATCAGGTAAATCGCAATAACCTTTCGCAGGAACGTCCTATCTTTGCTGTTAAAAGCATCAAATAATTGCTTTCACGTAAAAAATTAACTAGATATTATTATTTCAGAATATGGCTTCAGATTTTGGTAATCCATTGAAAAAATTCAAGCTGGTATTTTTGGGTGAACAAAGTGGTAAGTATTATTTGTCTGATATTTATCTTTTTCCATTTTCTATAATTACTCTGTTTTTGTTTAGCATTATGTATCATCATATAGTGATATTACCTTATAAATCATTTCAGTTGGAAAAACATCGTTGATAACACGATTCATGTATGACAGTTTTGATAATACATATCAAGCTACTATAGGAATCGATTTTCTAAGCAAAACTATGTATCTTGAAGATAGAACGGTATATATTTCTTCAAAAATTCTTCAAATTTTTCGTAAAATATTCTTAGTTCGAAAATCTATGTTATTATCAAATATGCATTCGATAATAATAATGTTTATGAGCTTGATTCCTATTCTTTAGCTTGCATAAACTTTTGCATAAATTTATGATGAGTGATAAATATGGTTGATATTTTTATAAATATGGTTGATATTTTTTTTTGATATCCACTCATAGTGCATGAATATTGTGCTACTTGCAGCAAAAGTTGATGTAATTTATCATATTATACGATTGTCACGAAAACTGTATTGTAATGCATTCGCTATCTTTCAAAATATAGTATTAGGAGCTTTAATTTGGTGAACGGCTTAGGATCTCTTTTTTTTTTCTTTTTGTTTCCACTTATGACTGTTGTCGGTAAATTCTGATATCCTGTTGTTACGAAACAAAACGAAATTTATTTGCACATTTAGCCTTTCTTCTAAATTGCTAAATATTTTCGGTGAGGTGAAAGATTTTCAATTGACATGAATGATTTCTTATGCACAATTATCAGTTCTTTTTATTCGCTTTCTTACATAAGCCTTCATATAGGATAGAAAAATTATAAAAGATATAATTGATAGATTATGAAGCTGAAAATATATAGTATAAATTGTTCTGACAAGAATTGATAGAAGAAAGGAGAACAAAGGATTACATTAATGATAATTATTTTACTTTAGGTGCGGTTACAACTTTGGGATACCGCGGGTCAAGAACGTTTTCGATCCTTGATTCCATCTTATATTCGTGATTCGACTGTCGCTGTTGTCGTATATGACATCACAAGTTGGTTTTACAATTTGATGGATTTTGATTATTTTAACCGAATAGGTATTTTTGTGTTCATGACAGTTATGAATTACTGCGTATAATATATAATCATCAGCTTTACTTCGTATAATATATTCATCAATTTATTATGGCATTTTTTGCAGCGTATTTCACGTATACCTTCTAATGGTGCATGCAACTTATGAATGATTATCTTAATCTGTAGATAGCATTTTTTGCAAATTTAAAAGTTCTCCAGATTTTTTAGCGAAAAGGATTCACATCCGAAATGAGGCAGGAAATTAATCTTCATTTCAATATTGATCAAACAATTTTTATTTTCAAAGTTTTTTATAGAATATATTGAATTACACCATCGAATTTTCATTCTCAAAACTTCTCAGTTTTTCTAGCTGCCGTTCTTTTACGCTTCTTTCCAGATTTTATTTTAATTTTTCCAGAACTTTTTCCAGATTTTCTAACAGTTTTCTTAGTTCCTTTTTTGCTACTTTTCTTTGATTTTCCAATATTTTTCTTGGTTCCTTTGTTGTCTATTACTAAGCCTCGTTGACTGACAGATTCATGTATCTTTTCTGGACTTGATTTTTTCTTTTCAAACTTTATTGCAGTTCTTTCTTTTAACCTCTTTTTTGCTTCTGTGAGCTTTGCTGCATGTTTTTTTAACGCATTACTTGTGTTACCAAGTTCTGTCGGTGCAGACATCTTCGAAACAAATTTGGCTTTTCCTGATTCTCTTTTTTTTACTCTTCTTCGAAGTGTTTTTTTGGACCTCTCGCTTTTTGCTTCACGACGATTGCGTAATTTCACCTTTCGAGACGAGCGCGTTCGCCTAAAATTTTCTTGAGGTATTCCCTTCATTTTCACATCTCTTACATGATGTCGAGAACGGTGTTTTTCTGCGTGCAATTTTTTTCTGGAATTCTTTCTAGATATTGTTGCATCGTGTCCTATAAGATTTCAATCTGTAAAATTTTGACTGATATCCTTCATGGAATGATTGCATGTACAATTAAATGAGTTATTCCCAAGAAAAAGCAAAACAGATTTCATTTAGTAATGTAACAGATATTCTAAAAACATACTTTTTAGTACCATGTTAACACAGTGATATGTCATAGTAACATACCTGAAATCTTGAGAAAAGGATTCACCAGGTTAACCTGAGCTAGCACTTTTTTTCCGAAGAAACTTGAAAGCTTTTTTGCTCCAGTGACCAACTTTCGTTAGAGCTGCCTCACCGAATCCCTTCGTTATTTTTTTATCAACGATTTCTGCATTTTCGGTTGAGATTTGTTTTTTTTCTACTTTATTTGCTGTTATAACATCTCCAGCTCTACGAGTTGGTTGTGGTGAGATGGAGTTCGCTCCAGCAATATATTTCAATGTTACTTGTTGCTGTTCCATTGGTGGTGACATTACAAGTTTATCACTTGTTGAACCTGTTTGACTGAGATTGGTTCCAAATACTTCGTAAGTATTTTCGATCGTAATATTTTTACTAAAATTGAAACTTATCTGAATAATGATATTTGATATATGCTCTATTTCTTTTTTTAAAACCACTACTAAATCCGTCATAAGCAAAGCTTATATCTACTAATACATTAATCTTTCGTATAGTTTTTTTTTTATACTGATGTGGATATCCATTTGTGAATTTATTTTTTAGTTGTCTAGTGATCAAAGTTTTAAATTTTTGCGTGCGGAAATATTAAAACTAAAACTGACTTTGCAATTGCCTTTCAAGACATTTTTTTTAGATGTTGTTTGTAATGTAAAACTTTTATTTCTTTTTTTCTAATTTTCAAATTTTTGGTAACATTAATATTCTCTAGTTTGGATCATTTAGCGCCCAACATCAATTGGCTTTAACGTAGCAGCGCTTCATTTACTATGCAAAACGTGTAAAATGTATTTCACTGTCTGTTATCTTGTTCTCTTTAAGGCTGAGCATTTTTTTTTTCAAAAGTTCATTCCTACATTGGTTTTTTAATAAGTGTTTCGGATTGAATTATTTTTTCAAACGCTGCTGCACGTGCTTCCATTTTAGCTCGCGCGTCAATGCAGGTTTTGATTTTTCCATCGAAATTTTTATCGAAAACGGAATTTAGCATTTCATTTCTTTTATCACTTTCTTTTTGCATTTCTGTCTATAATTATTTTTTCAGGTTGAATAATTTCCCTTTCGTTTTGGTGTGAAGAAGTTGGGTCATTTCATTTGTCTTTGAAAAGTCTTACCTCTTTTTTAATCAGTTCAGCGAGATAGTTACAACCATATTTTTCTACTGTCGTTTTTAAAATTTAAAATAAAAGTAGGGATGGAAACTTGGGAATTCCGGTATTTGAGAAGGAAATCATTCTGGGATAAAAAAGTTGCAAAATTTTAACCAAAAGATTATTCATAGTTTCGATCTCGTTGACAGATTCACTCCGTTGAATGCTTGTATTATCAACTTTTGGAATATGCGGTAGTCTTGAAATGTTTCTCCTCACCGGATGTGATTGGCCATTTCGCTCACGTGTTTCAAAATTAATCTGAGACGATATCAGAGATTTTTCAGATGCTTTTCTTGCCGATTTAGCATTCATCATAATCAAAACCCAAAGAATGAAAATATCACAAAAATTTGCTCTTAAATACACAGAAATGACTAAAATTTTATATCAAAGAAATTTTTAATGCAAATTTTTGTTTCTTTATAAGCTAAAAATGTAATCTAAATAAGTCCGAATTGAGATATGCAAATTAGATTATGAAATGAAGTTTCATTCAAATGAATTAATTTCTGCAGATGCAAATTCATTCCACCAAACATCAAAATGGATAGATGATGTACGTACTGAAAGAGGAAGTGATGTAATCATTATGCTCGTAGGCAATAAAACTGATCTAGCAGACAAACGGTAAATTTAATTTAAGAATTTCGATCTAATTACATTTTTGAGATATATATTCCTATATGTTTCAGATTGGTGATCGTATTGACAAGTATACTCCAGTGAAATAAATAACATAAAGATTTTGTTTTTTTTATGAATCTTTGGATTTTGAATCATTATCTTCTGCTCATTGGAGATATTTGAAATGCTAAAATTAAAAAAAAGAAAAAAAAAAGAAATGATTGAAAGATTCCAGGCAAGTGTCTACCGAGGAAGGTGAACGCAAGGCGAAGGAATTAAATGTTATGTTTATTGAAACATCAGCAAAAGCGGGATACAATGTGAAACAGGTAACTGGATCTTGAATTACATTTTGTAGACATAAAATTGAATTTTTCCAAAGGTTTTATTTTTTAGCTTTTCCGACGTATTGCTGGAGCATTACCTGGCATTGAAGCTGATCAAAGGGACAAGCATGACAGTATGTTTTTTAATTTACTTCTTCATTCGTTAAAGTATTCAATTTATAATTCATCTTTAATATTGATGCGTTTAGTTTCTTCATTTTCCAGAGTGCTTTCGTTTTAGTTAATTGTTTATTTCATTATTTTTGGAAAACTAAAACTGTATTCAAGAGATACATTAAAACAACAAGATTTGAACAAAATTATTTATTTACTGATAGAGGCAGATCGCTGATTATGCTAAGTTTACTTTAGAGATATTATAGCATCAGAAAAAAAAAATTTTTTTAAAAACACCATCTGTAATAAAGATTGTACAACTTATCAAAACTTTAAATATATGGAAATTGAATCGTGCCGCTTAATCTGTAGAGAAGATATAGTTGATGTGGAGCTATTGCATGTTTTCTGTTTGTAGTGCAAGAAGTGAAATTAAGCGATGCTCCTATTCGACAGGTTCAAATGCAAGAAGGCGGTTGTTGGTGTTAAGGAAGCTATCATTTCCGATAATCTGTTGCTTTAGCATCAAAAAGCATCAATCAGGATATCACGCCATAAAGCATTATTCCATTTGTTACATATTTGCATGCATTCTGCATTTGCGCCCGATGTCAAAATGATATTTATTATAATTATTGTTACTATTTTTATTTAAATTGGAGTTCTTCAAGTTCTTTTTCTTTCTTTGTCTTTTTTTCTTTTCTTTTTTTTTTTTTTTTGCAATTGTCTTTTTAAAATTTGAATCACTAGTTTATCGATCCGAAATAACGTTTTAGCTTATATAAGAAGAAAATTCAATTATGTATGTTTATGTTAATAATGAAGAAAATATTTGGATTTCAGTTACATTTAGAAAACTAAATTTAATTGCTTAAGTTCCCAAGTTATCTCGCTTTACATATATTCGTATCAACATTGAAAGTACGGACAGTTGTTTTAATACATCTTGAGCGCTGTTGCTGTTGATTTGCTAAATATTGTACCATTTTCATGGCCTGAATTGTGTGGCAGTTTTGATGCTTCAGCTCAAGTTTAAGAATTCTTTGTCTGGTGAAGGCCGTTTTTTGTCAGCATGTATTGTTTTGCTTATGTTGTTTTTTTATCTGTTCATCTTTTCCTAGATATTTTTGGTAACAATATGGTATGAATTGTTGTAGCTCCACAACCACTCTTAAATTCATGGATTTCTTTATTTTTTGATATTTAAAACTTAGAAATTTTCTTAATGTAGTTGGAGCAGGTATGATGATTAGTAGGATGCTGCTTGCGAGAGAATAAATTCAAACAGGGTGAATGTTCGGAAATTTCCAGTTTTGAACATCTCGTTGTATAATTGTGTTGTTTATAAGAATTCATAAATAATAACTACGGTAAATATATTGCAATCGTTAAGCAAGAATAATTAGTAAAATGTCACTTTTCATTTAAAATTTTACAGGTTTTCCAGGATACCCTGAAAAAATTGTCCCTTTTTCTCTTCCCAATTGAAATAGTAAAACATTTGACAAAAATTTCCGAATTTAATTGATTCTAACCAATATCATAGCTTTCTGTTGTAGAAAATGGAAACTACGAAATTTTCTTGGAAGTTAAGAATTTATGGCTATTTCGTTCTGTTAAAAAATATCTTACAGCAAAATTATCAAATTATCGAATGTGGTGAATTCTATTTTCTAATCTTCCTGAATTCTATTTCTTAGTATTTAATTTTTAAATTCTGAATGAGGTTTGAAATTAGATCCGCACCAAGGCTAAACTCCTGATATTTTGTAAGAAGTCAGGGATAAAATAATCTGGATTTCAGCAAATGAAGATGATATTGGGCACATTAAAGTTAAAAAATTAAAATGGTAAATTGCAGAAATATCACAAATGCTTTCTAATTCAATATTATAGATCCAGTGATTGAAATTGGTCCCATTAAACCAAGAAAAATTGAAACGGAAGAAGGTTCATGCTGGTGCTAGTGCTTGTTTGGTCGTCAGTTGGATTTATCTCGAATTTATTTCCTCGCACTGCTAAGATGTTATTTAGAAAAATAATTTTGAAATTTCTGATTATTTTCCATATTTTCTATTTCGCTTGAATGGATTAAGAATTGATGCGTAACAACAATTTCTAGATTTAAAAAATCTCATATTATCTTCCATAGCATTTAATGTTTGAAATGAATTCAACACTTAAATTCCATAATTGAATGATTACAAAGAATTAGAAATATCAATTTCACGTGAAGAATAACTGGTTTAATATCAGTTAGATGTTCATCTAAAATATATATATA